>JASANE010013227.1:0-83477 GCA_030248225.1 Trileptium ribeirensis
TTTCATGTGAGCCTAAGGCATAGAATTTAAATATATCGAATTTGAGTGTAAGGGTTGGGTGCCTTAATTATTAGGCCTACATTAGCGGATATGTGTATGTGTATCTGCTGGATTTTCGATTAAAATCTTAAATTTTGTTTATACTTAAGAATTCGAGGAAATTCACAAAAAATCATTCTCTAACGACTAAAATTCACTTAGGTTTAAGAGGGAATTTTAGGGGAGTGGAACCAGAGTAAAACTTGGAAAACTTATTATGTAATTTCGACCGCTTAGAGAAATCAATAGGGAGAAAATTGGGAGTAAACCTCTAGCTCGGGTATTTAAGCGGTTGCGCAGTTAGATCAAGGCCTCAGTCGGCCTCAGAAGCTGCGCGATCAAGGTGAGTACGGTTCAGCCGTTTATTTGTTTAATGTGTGTAGAATTTATGACTTATTGAAGTGTGTGAAATAAAATATCTGCATTACAAGCGTTACACATTAAGGCCTAAGGATTAAGCTCATAAATTAAAATATTCCTTGGTGCTACCATTGTTGTAGTTCGTGTGTAATCTACGGTGGGACTAAATACCCCTAGGACCACGTAGGCTACAATACTATTCGCAAAATTATTTCTAAGTCAGAGCAGTGAAATTTCTTCTGTAAATGTTGTGTCTTCCTAAATGCTTCAATTCTTTTAGTTCTTTAAAATCTTAAAGTTTTATGTGAGTATGCCAACAGTCCAATCAAAAATTTCTTGTTGCTAATGCGAAATGTCAAACTTTTCGTCGTGTATAAATATTCGCGTTTCGCCAGCTATTGTGAGCTATTCATAAGGTTTCAAGTCCTGCAGCCTTCATATTTGTTCTAATGAAATATTTCTTCAAGCTCAAGATTCATTTGTTTTCATTAACTAGCGCTTTAGAAGAGTTGTAACTATAAGGTTGTTTCGTCGTACGGCATACGCGGCGGAAGCAGCTGCAGCAAGTACACGAGTGCTAGGTTATTGCGGCACCGCTTGCGTGAACAATTCCTGTGGCGTCTAGTTCAGATGGTCACTCAGAGAATTGTTTATAGACACTGAGTAGCCTCTTATAACCCTGGACAACATTACAAATAATATAAAACTAGTAGCTTGTTCTTTCGATAAGGTGCAGTCTGAGTGTTGAATATGTAGTTCAGAGAAATGTATACGGCTACACTGAGTATTACAAAATAAGCGACCGAATATTAGTCATGAAAGAAGAAATTCTCTAGGCTGGAATTGGAAAAACGAACACCTGTAATAATGCAACATTTTGAAAATTACATTTAGTTTTATTCGTAAAAATCAGCTTTACAGCATACGTATTTGTTTGTTCAATTTTTATAAGTTTACTATAAACCGAACAAAAATGCCTTTTCAGTCAAAGCAATGTCGTTTCTTACATCACTCATTAAGATACAGAATACAAGCCAAATGGAAAAACGATTTTTGAAATATTCTGTCATGTCCTTTGCTAGTTATAATTTACTTACTACAATATCGAGTGGCAATTTGGGGAATTTCAGGTATCAAGGTAAGTCCCGATAGGCCGCCAGAGAACCACCGGAACGCAACAAAACGCCAGAAATGCGATATTTAGATAAAATATTTGGCAAAGGACAGCTAACTAGTATGTTTTAACCAAATAAGTGGGTCTAACTACCTAAATCCGGCCAAAAGCATAAATCACGTCAAATATATTTTATTTTGATTCACATATGAAGCTGGCACGTAGGAAGTATGCGTGCTTGGGGCGGGGCGCAGGTTTTTGATTCTGGGTTTGGCACCGTGGCAATAGAATCCGACCTTCCCATACGATAGTCTATGTTTTATAATCTATTTTTCATTGGGGTCTAGAGGTAGGGTGCGGGGGTGTCGTGCCGCGTGCTGACCCCTTGTGCAATGTATACCTATGGCTATCGAAACTCATGACCGTCGCCGTAGCTCAGCGTTATCTTACCGGTGTAACATGCTTTATACCCCAAGGGTTCTTCCTACACGACCCTGCGGTTAGTACCCGTTCGCAATTCGTTTACTGATAAAATATTAACAAAATTTTGTTGCCAATACTCAAAACGTCAGTCAAGTCCCGTGTAGAGAATAGTTCCGCGTCGCTTCAATATAAAAATACTCCAGTTGATTAGTTCAATGTTTACCAGTAATACGGAGCAAAACGGCGTGCAATTCGAAAAATATACTATCCAGCACCAATACAACGTAGGTCCGCCATTAGAAAAGCGTTACCAATATAACTGCCGATATCTGAATACAACTACTAAGAAATCGTGGAACCCAGATTCAAAGAAGAGGATCAGTTATCAAACATCAAGTGCCTCATGAATCGACCCTAATTGCCGTAAACTTCTATCATAAATTCAATAGAACTATACCACCGCAGTTTAAAACTCAAGCGGTGATCTATACAAAAGCAAAACTAAACTGACAAAATCAAAAGAAAATTCAATTCAAAGTTTGATGAAAACCAATATGCAATAGCATTAGCTTTCGTCAAAACAGAAAAATTTATAAATGTAATTACATCGCGCTTTATATTTATATGAGTAGGTGACTATTGACGAATGGGTGTTAAAGTAGCGTGTGAAAAATTAGACTTGGGTGATATACAATCTCACGGCCGCCATTTTTTGAATCAGCAAGCAGGAGCTCTACCGACTAAGCTAGCACTGTCCGAGTTCGCATCGGATATAAAGCTACTATATTCAATAACCATCAGTGTTGGCCATTGCCATTGCTCAAAGTAGCCGATCATCGATATAACAAAAAGTTTGATGGTAAAAAGTTAGCTACTAACAAAAAGGCAGATCTAGCTTAAAATCTACAACAATTAGCTAATGCATTATCATTAATGTTTTAATACGTGCCTAGTGGTAGTCGTGTTTCCTCCATTAGGAATAGGCGCCGCTCCGAGAGCGGGTCCGTGCCAAAGGGAGTATAAACGCCCAATGAGCATATATGGACATATACTAATATTAAATTTTAAGCTAATCTGTGTAAAATTTCTCTGTTACGTCCATAGATCATTAATATGTCGGTTACGTAATATATCGTGACTTTCCTGGTTCTGCTAAGCGAAACTTAATTAAAATTCTTTTCTCACGCCACAATCAAATGTGATCATTCAAAATTTGAAAATCAAAAAGACAGTAAATGATGAATTGTGTAAACTGATATGCACACTGATCCGATATCAGCTGTCGGCTCACCTGTTTTGCTTAACTCTATTAATTTTCTCCACTGAGTTAATAAATCAAACATCATGAGACCAAAACGACCCGCCGTTTCAAATATGTCCAAACAGTTTAAACGAAAAAGCTGTTAGCCAAGAGGTGCCGTCCTCAAGATAGTACTGACTGTTGGAAAACTCGCTTTCTATTAGAATATTTTAAATACTGACTGTAAAGATTCATTTGCTTGGGAACAAATTCCCTCATGTGAAGCTGGGCCGACAAGGATTAAGGAATAAACATCTAAAAGACTTCACTTAAATTAAAATCACTTCACATGAGCGAATTTGCTTCCTTTATTTATATATTTGATACGTTTGGACGACACCGGACAGAAGGAATATCTTTAGTAATGTAGCGGATTTAGAACAAATTTATTTTTGCATTTCTGCTCTCTTACGCTCTGTTTGAATCTTAATTGTATAAATGCTCCTGCATTACCTAGACCTGTGTCTATAATCTATTATAGGTGCCGTAATGGTAAAAAAAGGTCTCTGTTTCATCTGTGTTTATTTACATTGCGTATGTTCCAGCAAATGGGCTTGTTCACTTTCATGTGTACTTTTTTCATTCGAAATGAAAGTGTACATGAGCGCCCGCAAGGGGGGTAAGGGGGGGCACTTGCCCCCCTCTGGAAAATAAGTTTTCATCAAATGATTTATCTACATGCTATTCATGTCTGGTTGGTGATAGGGTGACCGGTGACTTGTGGCAGAGAATCTTGCATTTCGCTTATCACAGTCACTACCACTTCTGCTTTACAGTACAATAACCGCCACTAGCTTTGTTATTTTAGGCTCTATTAGTTAATTGTTTACACTCGTAAATTCGTTAGACACATCGTTTTATAAACAATGGATATTCGAAACTTTTTGAACAAAGATACTAATACTTGACGCTAATAATCCTCGTAGTCCTAAAATACCGAGAACGTCGTCAGCGTTATTTCCTGAAGCGACATGTTCACCAACTTTAGCTGGTGCAGAATTCATTCAACACACGGCTCCTGAGCCGTCTACGCCGCGTGGCAATGATATTGGCGTGTTTGTCAATAAGCAAAAAACATTAAGCGACGATAAGAAGCTGGAACTTCTGACGACCCCATTTTATCCGCCACTAGATTACGACTTCAAAGCCGACGCAGTCGGAAAACGATCATTTCGACATGCCTGGCTGTCACAATATGCTCCTTGGTTAGTATATTCTCCACATCTCAAAGGCGCACTTGGTGCATTCTGCGTCCTTTTCCCACAGCCAGTACAACGTGGAGTTCAGGGCGCTTTCATAAAGACTCCGTTCGTGAAATACAAAGATTTCAACGAGCAAGCCAACAAACACATGCTTTCAGCGTGGCACAGAGGTGCACATCAGGACGCCGAAAACTTTCGGGCTGTTCGAGGTGACCCGACGAGATCCGTTGTCTGTCAGATCGATAGTTCAGTTAAGCAAAAGGTTGAAGAGAACAGGCAAAAGCTGTACTCTATTCTGTCAACGATAATTTACTGTGGTACGCACGATGTGGCGCTTAGAGGAAAAGGTACTGCAGAAGGTAATGTGCGGGATCTGTATCAATTCAGAATAGAGGCTGGTGATGAAGTGTTGAAAAATCATTTGGATACTGCGCCACTTAATGCCCGCTACACATCACGCCGTACACAAAGCGAATTGATTAGCCTGTGCGAAGAGGTACTTCGAAAAGAGATTGTCACTGCGGCGAACGAGTCTAGTGGATTTGCAATACTGGCAGATGAAACTGCTGACATATCTGGCAAAGAACAGTTGTCAATCGGGATTCGCTTTGTCGAATCAACTGAAAGTGAATACATAGTCCGAGAAGAGTTTATTGGCATCATAATGCTTGAGAGTGTGACCGCGCAGGCGATCGCGACGGCGATTCTTGATCAGTGCAGAAAAGTCCAGCTGGATCTATCCAAATTGATGGGACAAGGTTACGACGGCTGCTCAGCAATGGCCGGCAAAGAAAATGGGGTACAAGCCAAAATTCGGGAACAGTACCCAAGGGCCGCCTTCGTGCACTGCGCATCGCATCGACTTAATTTAGTGGTCAACGATCTTAACGCGGTGCCAGAAATCCGCGATGCTGTTGGGACGATTAAAAGTGTAATCAGGTTTTTCAGAGAGAGCACGCAAAGAAGATCCAGAATAGCCAACATCCCTATGCTGTCAGAAACGCGGTGGTCAGAGAAATACAAAAGCATACGAGTTTTTATGGAGAAATTTGCAGACATTTTGGATCAGTTAAATCAGCTTAAAACGACTGCGTCTGGGAAAACCAGACATGAAGCACATCAGTTGCTCTGTTACGTCAGCACGTCCAGTTTTCTTTTTTGTTTAGTGACAATGGCCAGATATTCTGCTCTACTTGAGCCCGTAGCACAGTCACTACAGGCCGTGCGGTTGGATCTCGTTAATGTGCAACTCCATATTCAAGATTTGCTTTCCTGCTTCAAAAGCCACCGTGAAAATGCAGAGAGTCAATTTAGGGATGACGTTTTGCAGAAAGTCTCTGAACTGGCGACTGAGCTGAACTTTAGAATAGAGGTCCCGCGGCAATGCGGTCGACAGCAGCATCGTGCAAGTACTGGCGCGGCTACTGCAGAAAACTACTTTAGGCAGAATATATACAATCCATATCTTGATTCGCTAATTTCGTCGCTTGAAGCTAGATTTTCTCAAAATAACGACGCCCAGTTTCATCTCTGGAACCTTCAGCCGTCCTCAATGCGTGAAATGGCATACGACGACTTCCAAAGCAGTGTTAACATAATTCACCAGGCTTATGGAATTGACAATTTTGAGGTGGAAGCATCTGGATGGTATCATGTTTGGAAGTCGAGAGAGTTAATTCATATGTCCTTAACTGACCTACTGAAGCACACCGAATTTTATCCAGCAATTCGCCAGGCGATCCTCGCTCTGCTGATTCATCCTGCTACTACCTGCACCGTTGAACGGTCCTTCAGCACTCTCAGAAGAGTGAAAACGTGGCTACGCTCCACCATGTCTGAGACCATTTTGACCATTTTGACCATGTTGACATTTTCGCGAGTGACCGAAGAAGACTACAATTTTTGTTTAAGCAGTAAGGTTAGCTGTTCTTGTCTGTTATACACGTACATTTTCTAATGTTGAATTTCTTCACGGCTAGTTTCGTAACCACATGACCGAAAGGTAGCGATATGTCATGCCCCCCGCTGAAAAAATTTCTACGGGCGCCCTTGAAAGTGTATAAAATAGTTTGTTCATTACGCGTAGATTATCTGTAATATGTGTAATTGCCTGAAAATCGCGTTGCTTTTGAGATTAAGTTCCTAGCAAATTGCGATTTTTAGTCATGTTAAAATGGCAAGAGGATGGTTTGGGCACAAGCAGATTTTGAGACAAATGCAATAGGGCCCGCTGCAGATTACCGATACCAAACTTGGGCATATTTAGACAATTTCTTAAGAAGTTACGGACCTCAACTCCTAGGCAATTTCTGGCCATAAGGGTTTCAATGATTCTTGGAATTATTAAGTTTTAGGAGAGTTTAACAGTATAAAATTTTAAAATTTGCATGCCAGGGCTATAGCTTATCTAGTTATCAGATTTGAAGCGTTAACCACGGACGTCCTAACTATTACAGTTACACTAGCGGAAATGTAGTGTATTTCAGCTGGAATTTCACAAAATTTGTTGTGATTTTTTAGGGATTCCAAGATTTTCACAAAAAATGTTCTGTAATGCAAAATTTTCGTTAGAGTTAGAGAGCTCAACTATTAAATTCCGAGAATTTCTCGGGCTTATCTACGCAATGCTCGGCTGTACAGCAATTCGTAGGTTTTTGGTCCCTGATTTGCTTAAGCTCACGTGCGCTAAGCTTACGGTCTCAGTTCGTAATTGCAAGCGGCGAAACTTGTGTTGCTAATTGTGTGTATACCACACTGACTTTACTATTGGAATCCAGTTTTAACGTAAGTATATTTTGTTTATGTGTATTTTATATGCAAATTCAGTATAGTAAAATATCGGGTGAAACTAAAAGTGGAACCAGCACTCAGAGATAAAAACTCAAGGATAGAGATTCATGTTGTTACTTGACGTTGTCAAAGTGTGCATTGCAGCTTAAGTTAGGACTCATGTGTGCTACATAACGTCGCAAATTGGCGAAAATCATTTGAATAAATATATACTGCTTGCATCGCGTCTCCGCTGCTATCATATTAAAACAATTCAGCAGGCAAGGAGTTCAACTAACTAAAATGCATACTGTGATGTCTTGCGATCATTTAGTGCGCATACATCTTGTTATCGATAACTCATGGGGCCCAATCAATCGGTGGTCGACGATTCGATCCCGGGTCAACTTTTCATGCAGCGCCTTCCTACCCAGGTACAAATTGTGGTCGCCGCATCCGAGAGCCCAACGCTCGAGGCCGCAGCTGCACTTGCTGACAAGGTTATGGAGGTCGCGACGCCGACGGTCTCAAACATCAGCCCGGTCAACAGCGACAATCTTTCCGCCGAGGTCAAGGCACTGCGGTCCGAGGTCCAGCAGCTGCGGAACCACGTGTCGTCGCTCACTGTTCGTCAGCACAATTCAAGACCAAGCCACCCCTGTTTAACCGGTGGCCGCAACCGAAGTCAATATATGGGTCGCAACCACGACAAATCTGGTACCACGCGAAGTTCGGCTCCGAAGCAACGAAATGCCACGAAACCGTGCTCAATGGCGGAAAACGACATCGCGGGACACTAGCCACGACAAGTGCTCCCGCCACAGTCAAACCCAATCGAATCTTCTTCGTCGTGGATCGCAACAGTGGGTGCCGCTTCTTGGTTGATACCGTAGCCCAGGTCAGCGTCATCAAGGCCACACCCGAAGGTGGCCTTCGAATCCCAACGACTCTCCTCCTGCAAGCAGCGAACAATTCGACAATCAAAACGTTCGGCCAGCGGTCCCTCACCTTCAACGTCGGGTTAAAACGGGTCCTTCGATGGGTCTTAGTCATCGCCGATGTCACTCAATCTATAATCGGCATGGACCTCCTCGCCCATTTCGACCTGGTTCCGGACCTTCGCCGATCCCGCTTGCACGATGGTGTCACATGTCAATTCATTCAAAGTGCAAATCGAGTCGATCAAGCTGTCCACTCTCGTGTCCGATTCAACGCGCCAATTGAGCAAATTCTCGAGCAATTCCCTCGAATCGTAACTTCATCGGCCTTCACTGCAAAGGTCCGCCACGGGGTGAGCGACCACATCGAGATGCGCTCCGGTCCACAGCCGCCCCAGACGACTCAATCTCTCTAAGCTGCAGGCAGCAAAGAAATAGTTCGATCACATGCTGGAATTTGGGCATCATCCGACCCTAGTCAAGCTGCTACTCAACGCCGCTCCACATGGTTCCAAAATTGAATGGGGATTGGAGGCTTTGCTGAGACTACCGAGTCCTCAATAACGCAACCGGCCCGGATCGCTATCCAATACCGCACATCCAGGATTTCACAGCATCGTTGGCGGGCAAATCCGTTTTCTCCAAGATCGCCTTGTCCAGGCGTACCAACAGATTCCGGTGGCTCGAGAAGATGTTTCGAAAACAGCAGTGATTACACCCTTTGGCCTCTTCGAATTCGTCAGGATGCCGTTCGGTCTCCGCACTGCCGCGCAGACGTTCCAGCGATTCATCGATCAGATCGTCCAAGGCCTCGATTTCTGCTATCCTATCTCGACGATATCCTCGTTGCTAGCACAAACATTTATGAACATTACAGTCACATCAAAGCGTTGTTCAAACGTCTCGACGTCCACGGAATGTCCATCAATGCTCAAAAGTGTGCGTTCGGGGTCAAGTCCCTTCAATTCCTTGGCCACTGTGTCGACGCCAACGGGATCCGACCGCTCGACTCGAAGGTGCAAGCAATCCGAGAATTCGATGTTCCTCAAACAAAGCGGAAACTTCAAGAATTCCTAGGGATGGTCAACTTTACCACCGGTTCATTCCTCACTGTGCAGACATCACGATGCCCCTCAATGTCCTTGTTCGCGAATCAAAGTCTACGAGACCGATTCATTGGACCGACTTAACGGCAGCATCATTCGAGTCGTGCAAGCAAGCCTTGCAAATGCAACGTTGCTCGTTCACCCGGCGCTCAACGCCCGCTCAACATCGTGGCCGATACCTCAAACGTTGCAATCGTCCCTGTCCATAAACAGCAAACAAGTGGGCGATGGGAACCGTTGGCGTTCTTCTCGAAGAAGCTGACGCCCGCACAAACTCGATACAGCACGTTTGGTCGCGAACTCCTGGCTGTGTATGAATCAATCAATCCTTCCGATACATGGTGGAGGGACGAAGTTTCTTCGTTATCACGGACCACAAGCCGCTAACGTTCGTACTTCAATCACGGTCCGAGCGGCAGTCACCGAGGGAGAGCCGCCACCTATCGTTCATTAATGAATTTACAACCGACATCCGGCACATTAGTGGCAAAGACAATGGTGCCTCCGATGCTCTTTCTCGAATCACTCAGGTAGCTATGTGAATCGACTACGAGGACCTGGCTACCGCTCAGAGCATCGACGAAGAGCTCAAAAGCAGCGAAGTCACGATACAGCTTTGCGATTCCAGCATGTGGTAGTGCCATACGCCACCAAGACTATCATTTGCGATATATCACAGGGGAACCCACGGCCCTTCCTTCCAGTGGCGTTTCGACGGGCTGTATTCGATTCCTTGCGCTCCCTGTCCCACTCAGGAGTCCGTGCTTCACAGCGATTAGTGACCGAACGATTCGTTTGGCCGAGCATCAACCGGGATGTACGACAATCGGCCCGATGCTGTGTTCCCTGTCAAAGGTTAAAATTCCATCGCCACACCATCGCCCCTCTCGGACGATTTGCGAACACCGACCACCGCTTCGACCATATCGTCGACATCGTCGGACCTCTTCCACCATACAGCGGGTATTCCTACCTGCTCACGATCATCGACCGCTTCACTCGGTGGCCAGAAGCAATTCCGATACGCAACATTACCGGAGAAACAATTCCGCGAGCATTTCTCGATGGTTGGGTGTCCCGATTCGGTGTTCCTTCGTACATTACAACAGAGTGGCCGCCAGTTCGAATCCTCGCTGTTCAAGGAGCTATCCGAATTCTTGGTGCGACTTAATTCCGGACCACGGCCTATCACCCAATCGCTAATGGGCTGGTAGAGCGATTTCACCGGCAACTCAAGGGATCGATCAAGGCCAAATCAGACAATCAACGTTGGACGGAGGTGCTACCACTGGTTCTACTTGCCATTCGTTCGGCGATCAAACCAGACATCAACGCAACCTGCGCAGAGATGGTTTATGGGACCACCTGCGCTTGCCTGGTGATATGGTACTTCCAAAATTGCAGTAGCCGCTCCCGGACTCCACAGCATTCGCAGCTCGCCTTCGCCACGATATGTACAACATCGCGCCGACGACAACACGATGTGCCGAGCGAGCCTCCTACAATCCGTCGGACCTCGAGGCTGCCCAGTTCGTTTTCACATGCGTCGAGTCCGTTCGGAGGCCACTGCAAGTTCCGTCCAATGGACCCTATCGCGCTATCAAGCGATTCGACAAATATTTCACCGTGGACCTGGCCGGGGCTAGGCTTAATAGATATCAATCGACCGCCTCAAACTGGCCTAGCTCGAATGCCCCAACGATCCAACTGCTCCGGAGGTCACGTATTCAAGGCCAGGACTAGCTCAAATGGTAGCACCCCGAACAACGCGTTCTGGACGCACGGTGCATCGACCTGTACGCTTTTGACTTCCGTCTGAGGGGGGAGTACTGTAAGGACCATCCCTCGTCCCTACGCCACGCTTCCAGCTAGCTTCACAGAAGAGTGACACTTTGATGATGATGAAAATTGATGCAATCGTGTGCACGTGAACAAACGCCCACACATGATGCAACACATGCTTGTCTTGGATGTAAATGTGTGTACAGTTCAATAAACATTATCAGTTTAAATGCGGCATGCACACCTCACAATAAGCGAGCAAACGAAATGGGGTCAGTCCAGCAAGAATACACAAAGCTAATTAAGTTGTGCAAAAGTATCGAACGGGTGATTAAAACTCATCGAGTAGCCGCAGTGGACCAAGAAGAATCCAAAAAAAGGAAAAAACAGTTCTGTAACATTCAACAATAATGCACAACGCCAATCGGCCAGTATGGTACCCTGCACTATGTAAATATTATATACACAAGTAACAAATAAAATATAGGATATATTTGATATAAAAGTATAGTTTTGAGGTTGATTTAATTGAAATTTGGAAGAATGAAGATTTTAAAAAATTAAGTTATGGGGAAGGGTTATTTTAGAAAAAAGGAGTAGGTTTTGAATAAATGCGTGTTGCTTAAAAATATGAAAAATAGAAAAAATTGGAAATCTAATGAAATGTAAAATTTATAAAAAATAGAAAGGCGAAGGGAGGGTTAAATGTGTGAAGATATAGGGTCATGTAGAAAATATATTAAAATTTGAAGTATATTGGTTTAGTATTGGGGGAGTTTGGGTAGTTTGAATTTTGGTTGAGTGAAGGAGTCTGGGTGGTTTAAAATTTATAAGTTTCAGTGAAGGAGAGTGGGAATATGAAATATAATTAGGAAAAGATGATATTTGAAAAGAAAAAGTGAATTTTAAAGTAGTTTTCAAGTTTAAAATTTGAGTTTTGAAATATAGAGGTATAAAACCTGTTTCGGAAATGTCGGAATTTTAATATGCATAGATAGATAAGTATATAGCTAAAGGAAATAGAGGTAAATACATAGCTAGTGACGTTTCAAGGTCAAGAGTTGTATGGTATTTCATACAAATATTTACTCATTGTCGGGGATTAATGGGCTACGCAGGAGATTCCTGGACCCAAACCCTACGAAATAGCCCAAAATAACCCAAAACAGTCCAAAATCAAAAATTAAAGTTTTTTCCATTTTATTTATTATATAAAGCCCATTCCACCAATTCCTAAAATTCTAAATTTCCATAATTTTGTTTTGTTTTTGTCCCTTGTTTCCATATTTTGCCTTAGTTTATTTAATTAGCTAACATATTGTTAGCTTTACTTTTTGGTCAGTTATTGAGTGTGTTAGTACGGTCGTAGCTTTCAGTCGACTGAGGTTTCATATCAAGGGTTTTGCGGTGGAGGAACCCGATTCCCAAAATGTATTCAGTTTGCATTTTCTGACTGTGTATTGCATGCAAGCCTCCAAGAATTATGGTCTATATAGGCTTTTCGGTATTCTGAATTGCATGGTTTGGTTATGTAGAGTCCAGCACGATTATTTCATACCTTTTCAGATGTTTTCAATGAGTTTAGGATCAATGAACTTCGTCGCAAGAATGTAATATAGTCTGTCTTCAGTATCCTGGTTATATATTGCGTACGGGGTATGAAGAATGTTCTGTGAATTGGTTTTTCTGTACGCTGGATAAGATGGTTTGCTTGTGTAAAAATTATCATGAATACTTTATGCGTTTTCAGTTGTTTTCGATGGGTTTATAGGGTGGACGAAGTTTTAGGGTTTTTAACTGGATCTGGGTTACAGAAGTTTTATCGTAGTATACACATCAAACACAAAGAATGTTACAATTTGATTACACAATACCACTTGATGAAACCACGATCGCTTTGTTTCACCCTCTCTTTCCAGTTAATGGTATCCGGTAGACAAATTTTACAGTAAAACAGCTGTAAGTAATCTTTAACTTTTATTCTGAGGTGTCTCAGAAAAAAATCGATGTTATAATAATTACGCATACCTGACCCTGCCAGGTTACAAAATTGCCGTACTCATTACTACAGATCCTCTTTTGGTCAAATGCAGTACCCCCCGCCGGTTTGCTGCAATAAGATTATGTCGTGATCAGGGAATAACCGGAACCGAAATTTACCGGAACCGGAACCAGCAACCGGAACCGTCCATTTAAACCGGATCCGGAACCGGAACCGGAACCGGAACCTGGTCTTCGAAATTTATATATAGTAAAACAGGTGATGGAAGAAATGAACGTATAGTGGATTTAAAATGCATTAAAATAACTTTTACATTAAACATAATGTATTGCGATGGTATTATTGCCTTTCTGAAACTTTAAAGAGACGGAGGAAGCTAATAATGTTTATTTATCGATCAAATATGTCGATTTTTGGACACCCAGAGCAAAAAATGCCTTTCACTATACACCATTGCGTATACTGCGTCAAATCGAATACAAAGCTTGGAGCGTAGAATACACTTTCGCTCTGTCTCCAGTCCCCTTCCTTTACTAAACATAAGCTTGTTACATGTTCTTGTGTCGGAAACTTGAAATTATTGGTTTATATGATTCTAGGAGAAAATAATAGATAGAAGGTAATTTTCTGATCAGTGGTCAAAGACACGGTATAGGCTAGCGTTGGACAAACAATGCCTGTCAGTTAGATGATAAAGATGATAACTTTTTAATCAGAATGCTATAAATGAGACACTGTGATGCTGCTCGCACAGTTTCAATAAATACAGTTCATTACCAAGAAAGCAGTTTCTAGCTGCGTTGCAGATAACGTTAGTTTACTTCAATTTAGATTGATTTACCAAGTTTACAAGCGCACTGGCGGGTGCTTGACGGAATTTATGTGAGCCAAGCATACCCGAAGTACTTCTGCGTAAGCCATGCTCTGTTACCGAGTTGGACTGGTTTAATTCAAACGTATCCCACAGACTTCTGGATGTGTAAAATAGTTGCTACAAGCATCGACCTGGCTTTGATTTAACAAACTCCTGCAGGTTATTATGAAAAATTCCTGCTCAAATTATGTGCCCTACTTACGTTTCACACGGCAAATTGGTTAGTTAATCTTTTCTTTTGCGCGGTTGTATTGGAGCTTGATCATTGTATAATATATATTACATATGTTTGGATTACAGGATAAAGCAAAAAACGTGGAAAATTTCAAACAAAATTTTTAAACCGGAATTCCGGTTCCGGCATGGTTTTTGCCCTTTGCCGGAACCGCAACCGGAACACGATTTTCGCCGGAACCGGAACCGGAATTCCGGTTACTCCCTGGTCGTGATTGATGTTCTTTTATAAACCCAGCTGTGAGCTACTGTGAAGTCAAACATCTGCATGAAATTCATGTAAAGTTTATGTTTGAAATTTAATATATGCTGTTCATATTGGTAGCAGGAGAAAATTTTATAATTCTTGTGTGTGCGAGTAATTTGTTACATAGTTATTTGCAGTTATGATTTCTATATCCGAAGAGAAACAGCTCATATCAACAGTATTAATACCGTTTGATTCGCAAACAAAAGTGTCAATTCCGAAGATACTTCTGTCTGTAAGTCGGTGTTAACAATCGATTATGTATACGAGATATATTATTGAATTCTGAGTGTGGTGAATAAAACGATTGAAACGAAACGTTCTTACTAGTGACAGTGTCCGTTAACGGTTTTCCGCCTTACACGCATAACTCAAGTTTGATTGGGCTAATTGATTCGCGTGGTAGCTCGTTTGAGAGCTAGAAATATCTAATCTCGTTTGAAAGCTTGAAATTTTTATTTTGTGCCCGTTAGATATGTGCGAAGCGCGATTCCATCTCTCCTCCCCCGAGAAAGTGATCCAAACGGATTTGGCCTGGTAATGAAGAAGAGCAAAAAATCACGTTATTTATTGTAACTCACAACCGATGTCGATATCTGAGTCAAATTGGTTCATTTGCTACGTCTCAGGATCTAGGATTTAGGTCAGAACGGGTCTTAATATAGATCTATGAGAGCAAAAAACGAGAGAATTTAAATATCTGGACAATCACTCGAGATATATGGTTGTTATTGGTCTCATTTTGTAGAGTAATATTTTCATTGCCTATGTAGTTTCGAATGGTGTGCTGCTGTCATTATTTATGCTGCAATGTTTATCCAAAAAGGTTTTTCAACGGGTCCATGGGCCCTAAAATACACTGAAATGCTAACATCACCGTGACCGCTCGAGCTATAGGGGTTTTTGGCATCATTTTGAAGAATAATTTATTCTCTATGTACTACCATTTTGCGAGCGCCATAATCGGGTCTATGTTCTTATATGACTATTTACGCAACATGGCTGACATTAGAGGGCTTATTTTGTAATCTAGTGCTTAGTATAGCTGTGTGCGTCTCTCAATATTACATATTCAACCCCCAGAATTCACCATCTTGGCGATAAGACAAGCTACTGATACATATTTGCCATTTGGTATACCCGCTAGGCAGGGAGTAATAGGGACCGAAATTTACCGGAACCGGAAACGTCCATTTAAGCCGGAACCGGAACCTGATCTTCGAAACTTATATGTAGTAAAACAGATGAAGGAACAAATGAAGGTATAATAGTAGATTTAAAATGTATATATTGAAAATAACTTTTACATTAAACTTAATGTATTGCGCTGGCATTACTGCTATTCTGGAAGTTTAAAGAGACAGAGGAAGCTAATAATGTTTATTTATTGATCAATATGTCGGTTTTGAAAAGCAAAAAATGCCTTCCACTATACATCCTTGCGTATACTTCAATCAAAGTGAATGGGGGTTACAACGCATGGAGCGTAGAATAAACATGTCCGCTCTGTCTCCGGTCGCCTTCCTTTACTACACATACGTTTGTTACATGTTGTTTTGTAGTAAACTTGAAATTATTGGTTTATATGGTTATCAGAAAAGTAATAGAAGCTAATTTTCTGATTAGTCGCCAGAGACACTGTATTATCCTAGCGTTATGCAAACAGTGCCCGTTAGGTGGATGATAATAATACTAACTTTCTAATCAGGATGCTATAAATGAGACAAACTGTTATACTGTTCGCCCAGTTCAGTGGCAAGAACGTAGTTCCTGGCTGCGTCGCAGATATGTTACTCTACTTCAATGTAGACTGATTTACAAAGTTTACAAGCGCACTTGACGTAATTTATGTTAGCCTAGCTAACAGCTAAGTACTTCTAAATAATCCATACTCTGTTACCGAGTTGGACGGTTTAATTCGAACATAGCCCTAGACTTCTGAATGTGTAAAATAGCTGATACAAGCATCGACCTGGCTTCGTTTTAACAAACTCCTGCAGGCTAAGTGGAAAAATTTCTACTAAAATTTTGTGCCATACTTACGTTTCATACGGCAAATTGCTGAGTTAATTTTTTCTTTTGCTTGGTTGTATTGGAACTTGATCATTGTACATATATAACATATGTTTGGATTGGACTATAGATGAACTAAAAATGTTGAAATTTCGAACAAAATTTTTAAGCCGGAATTTTGGTTCGGGTATTGTTTTTGCCCTTCGCTGGAACCACAACTGGAACACGATTTTTGTCGAAACCGGAATTCCGGTTACTCCCGGTATTTACAACCACTAACTATGTGTACATCAACGTCGGGCGTTTGCAATTGTTAGACGTTATGCTCTGTGGACGTCTATAAATTTTTATATATACTGGCAAGGGCGTAGCCAGGGGTGGGTTGCGTGGTCGCGACCCCCCCCCTTTTGGTTCAACCCCGAACAAAATTTTTTTTGAATGATTCTTGTTGAAAATCATGTCGGCAATTGTCCTAAAACTAGCCTCTCTCGCACTAGAAAACAATTACTTTCAACCGTATTTTTACCCAAACTTCACATTTTGTATTAAAATTTGCTATTTTGGCAAGTTACATTTTTTACTTGTTTATGGCGTACTCCATATACCAATTCTGGACCTCGCTTTAACATTTCTGATCGCGACCCCACGTTTCTGAGCGCGACCACCTAGAACCCCCTTCTAGGTATCCACTGTGGGCCGCAACCGCCCCCCCCCTTAAAAATTCCTGGCTATATTGTATACTGGGTTTTATAGTGTCTATTACATGGAATCAATAATTTTCAAATAAACTTCTACACTATAAGAAAATGTTGGAATTTATTTTTCGCTACTAAAATAAAGCTGTTTTCCATAAATCATGTTTCTTGGTTACCATACAAAGTTTATTTAGAACAACGGCTGTTATTTATGTTCGAATATCTGTAATTTTTTATCATTGATTGATTTTAACCGTCGGCATATAATGGCTTAATCATTTATCTGTGTGCCTACTTTTTCAACAGCTGCGGTTAGAAACGCCAACTGTTAGGCCATAATTAAGTAGATTTTCGCTTTCGTCTGGAAACCGCATCAGGGATCTGATAAAAAAATTTTTAGACTATAAATGATATATGATATCAGGCACGCTGGCCTAATATATTACCAATAACCATTTGTGCAAATGAATAATAGTACAAAAAGCGCAATTTTGTGTCAAAATCGATGAGGCATTGCTGATGTTACTAAAATGTGTGTCCGCTTTAGGCGCGTACACCTGGGTTGTTCTTTTGTCAAGTTAGTTCATGACGGTAAAACCGATGAACGCCCACAAATCACAATTTCGCTTATGTACGTGTACACTATTTGCGATGCAGCAACGTAGCGTTGGTCGAGGTCACTATTTTGCGATTTAGTATAGCGTTTTGCTGATCGCGTACAAGTGAAAACGAAAGCATTGATCGCATTTTTCCTTATATATATGCTATAATACACAAATAGACCGCAAACACTGCTGTCTGATCCATAATGTCATTTGATGAACACGGAAAAATGTGCGCGAACTCAAATTCTGTTTGTACATCGCAGAGCCCATTTTCGCGTTCACAAAAATGCGAATACCAATGGGAAAAATGTGAACGCGCATTTCTGCGAGACTCAGTTCCTGCTTTTGAAAAAAGGACATCCTTGCTATATGCATAAATCTTGCGACTGACTGGCGGGATTTGGCATTTTTTGACAGACTGTGTACCGTTAGGCTGTATATATCAACATTAATATTTTGCCCATATTGTCGAGACTACGGAGTAGATAGACACATGCTTTAATAATTTTTCTACAAATGCTGTAAATTTAGCTATAATTATTTATGGTTTTCGAATATTTGACAGTATTTGACTCATAAGTTCAGTGCGCGAGTCGCTTTTCTGTCACACACAGAATTTTGGTCACATTTGACTTGGAATCAAGGTGTAAAACATATCCCAGGCAAAAATTAGACTAAATATAGGATTTATCGTCAGTATCTTTGCACTCAAAAAGTTGGTCCGATCTGACTTATGATACAAATATGACCGTAATGCGTTAGACCAAATATGAGTCGTAATGCGTTAGACAACTTTATTCGCTTTTCGTTGCAATGTATCTAAGTATTACTCATGTTTGTACTGGCTAGCGAATAATTAGGAATGACACTGAACCCAACGGTCCAAGCGATGCCTCTAGTAAATTGTTGTGCATTTATGTATTGTTCTACCGTACAGTATTGAAACTCATCATATCTACTTGAAACTAAGGTCATCTAAATTTGTTTTAACTTGCCGTCAGCTATAAAATTGTATATCTTGGTATCGTCTTTGCTGTTGCAGAAAAACAAAAACGAACACAACCAAATCTACACTGAATAATTCGGGTATTACTGTAACAAGTGTAGTAAAATGGTAAAAATCAATGCAGCAAACAACTAGCTTCTCCATTCGCTGAAAATTTTGTCCCTGGCTTGAACTGGAGTGTTGAAATTTTAAATTTTCGAAATTTAATATTTTTCATTGAAAAACGCTAAAATTGTCAATAAATAGGCGCAGAAAGGTTGAAAAAACGTCTTTATTGAGGTTAAAACCAACAGTTCAAACAGTTTTTTGCTGAAATTAGTGTAAAAAATTTTGTCAGTTTGTTTGTCATTTGGGGGTGTTTTTACCGGGGGGAGCCAAAAATTTTCCTGAGAGCTTTTTGTTAGGAGACCCAAAATTTTGCAAGGGGGCACCAACCTGAAGGCGCCTGCTTTTTGTCAGGGGGCACCGAAAAATGCTGGAGCCCCGACTCCTTTCCCACTTTGGCGAACCGACAAAAAATTTTAATCTTGAGCTAATTCCATCCGCATTAGTTCCATGTGGAAACATTTCTTGTTACAAATTAACTGGAATTGATTGCGTTTGACTCTTGAAGTAGTTTCACTTGGATTCCATTCAATACAAATGTATTCGAATTATCTATAAATACGTATGGCTGAATTAAATGGAGTGGTAACAAGTTTACCCATCTAGATTTTTTGTACTACAAACTATTAGCTTAAATTAACATGGCAGAACGATGATTCGAATAGAATCGTCATGTTTAAATTATGAAGTTATTGAGGGAAATGAGTGAATTGAAAAATTCTTACTAGCCGTGACAGTGGTGCAATTTGACAATGTGCGTTATTCGGTTTTTAGGGTAATACGCATAACTCAACTGTAGCTGGGCGGCTTGATTCACTCAATAGCTCATTTAAAAGCTTTAAACCTTTAGTTATGCGAGAAACCTGCTTTCAGCATCACCCACCCCGAAAAAGGGCACTAAAGACCGAAGGCTCCCAAAAAATTACATTACATGTAATCACGTTACCTTGTTACTTCGCAACTGGTGCAGATATCTGAGTCAAATTGGGCTCATTCTGCAGAAAGCCTCTATAACGCTATACGTGATGTTATATAATGCGTTACTACGCGGTCTTCTTGGGATGTAGGATTTGGGTCAAAAACGGTTTCAAAAGGGTCATGAGATCTTAAATACACCAGAATAGTAATATCTCTATAAAAGTATATACCTGAAATATATGGGTGTTTTTGGCCTCGTTTTGTAGAACTATTCATCCTGTACGAGCATCAACTTTTGTGCTGCTATTGTCGCTGCAGGGTTAGATCAAAACGGATTTTAAATTGGGTCATGAGACCCAAAATACGCGAAAATGGTAATATCTACACAGCTCGTGATATATCAGTGCATTTTGGTCTCATTTTGTAGAGCAATCAATCTTCTATGTAGTTGCGAATGTGTGGACCTTTGTCATTATTTGGGCTGCAGGGTTGGATCAAGAAAGGTTTTTTCAGTGTGTCCATGGGACCAAAAATACACAAAAATGGTAATATCTCCTCTATCGGTCGAGCTATATATATTGGTGTTTTTGCTCTTATTTTGCATAGTAATTGAAGCTGAGCGAACCATTTTGCATAGTGATTGAAAATAATTAACACTCAGAATTCATCACCTGGACGATAAGATAAGCTACTAGTGGGTAGTGCATGTTTTATTTGTTTTCGATTGTTGTAGTACTGTTGCAGAACGATGTTATGGAAGACATACAGACATTACTGGAGATCAATTCTTATGACAATGGACGTGTTTCGGGTAATTTATGTTTGATCTAGCTGTGCACATAAACTTGTCTGTTCTCAATCTCTTGCAAAAGCTTTATCCAAGACGGGATATAAATTGGGACTTCTTGAGGTTAAGTTTTTTGTAATTCTGGTTGCGTCAGTGTATACAATTTAATTCGTTTGTTATACAGATATGACCGTTATCGTGCATTTCATGTTAAACGGACCCATTTCAAACCTAATATTTCGCTTATATAATTCTACAACATCGGTAAAAAACGAAAAGTTACATACAGCCGCATAGAACTTTTATAGCTCTGTAAAATAAGCCCAATGTAAACCATATTTTGATTGGTTATAAAGATATGTTCCTTTTCGTGTACTTCGAGCCTCATGGGCCTGCTTTTAAACCCAGTATTACCCAAACATACAATATAAATAATCACTACAACAACACGTCATACCCAATTACATGAAGTCTCTCGCTATATAATGAACCCAAGAATGCCTATATATTTTAATTGGTTATGGAGATACGACCGGTTTAGTTTAATTTGGGTTTCATGGTAAACTTATGCGAAAGCTTTATGAAAGCGAAAGCATTTATAGAGCCTTGTTTGCCCGACAAAATGAACCCGATTTGACTAAAATATCTTAATCAGTTGCTGAGATACAGCCAAAAATTTGTTTTGTAGGGCCTTACTTTGAGCCGATCCGAATACAATCTACCGGGAAGCTGTTGGAACCCGTTTTCTGCCCTACCGAAAAGGTATGAATATAGGTTTCAACCTTTCGTTCGACTTAACGCATGAGAAGATCGAACGTTGCATATATGAGTTATGGATGCCACAAAACATCTACAAACAGACAGGCCCAAATTTCATACTAAGCGGTTCGGTCGGCGAATTTCCAACTACTGTGAAAATTGAACTTTAATGATAATTGGAAAAAGACGCGAAAAGGCAAGACTAGGACTAGGGATTTTAATACTTAGCTATATGCTATAAATTTGCCAATATATTAACTAGATATAATTAAAAAAGAAGAGAAATTCATTTGCACAGTCGACGTCGCAACCATTAACTTAGACATACCCAAAACTAATATAAAACATAACTAGGGCACTATTTGTTTGCGGGTAAATAATGAGTTATGTTTTTTCATACAAAGTTGTGGGTTTGGTTCAACAATGCATCTTTTCCTTTGAACTTGTACACTAAAAACCCAACAGTAGTAGAACAGCATGAAACGCAAAGGTTCTTTGTTAACTCTCTGAATTCAATAAAGCGAGGAAAACGGAGCGATTATGGCCAATATATGACCGTTTCATCCCAGATTGAGCTCTCAGCCCCCCTTGAAAGTCCCATAATATCATTTATACAGCCGCAATACTTCAATGGCAACGTGCCTTAGGCACTACAACGCATTGCTATTCGCAATATAGTGCTAGTATGACTGACACCGTCTGTACTCTATAGTCTTCGGTTTATGGGGGCAAATGTTTCAAATGAAGTGCGTCATATATTACTTGCTAAGCTTGTAATTTATGATTATCATAACCCCATCAATAGTTCGGTATTTCGAAGCTTTCAGCAGTTTTCTTTAATCTTAGTTTTTTACGGTTTTAACTTATACGCACATAATTCCATCTTTAGGCGAGCAAGATACAAAAAATAAAGTACGCGAAATGCATAGGAATCATGCAGAAACTGTGATACAATATCATCGACGGAAATATGCAGTCCGTGTTTTAAAGAAATTGTTGCGAAATCGAAAGGTAACGTGGTAAAAATTCAGTTGCAATTAACTATTGGGATATGGTTTACCACATATTATAGATATATAGATGCATAAATATATCCTAATTTTCTAGCTTTTACTTGAACTTCAAACGCAGTATATTAGACTTGGCAATCACTGTAATAAAAATTTGAAGTACTGATGAACAAATAAGGATATTTGATTATGATACTTTTGTACCAATCGGTGTAAGCCTACACTAAGTCAACGACTAAGCCTAATTTGGTTAGCAGTATTTAATGAATATATGTCAGACATTATTTAGTGTTACAGTGAATGATGAATTTTTCTGCTGAAAATCAAAATTTAAAGTTATTTTGGGTACCACGAGCTACTGGAGACCAACTAGAGGTCATGTACGCGGATAGGCACAAAATGCACATATATACGTGCATATATATGTAAACGTGCATGTTACGCGCTAGGTCTGATTCCAACATTTTCCCCGTAAAAGCTTTGCTACGCGGCTTTCTGAGGATGTGGGATTTTGGTCAAAGCGGGTTATACAATGACCCATGAGACCCAAAATACACAAAAATTGTAATGTTTTTACAAGCACTCGAGATGTACTGGAGTCTTTGGTATCATTTTGTAGAGAAATATCTCCTCTGTGTAGCTGCATAGATTTTGCTGCAATTGTCATATTTTACGCTACGGGGTTGGATCAAAAAGGGCTCTCTCATCGGTACGTGGAAGCCAAAATACACAATATGGTAATTTCCTTTACATCCCCTCAAGCCATACGGGTGTTTTGGTCTCATTTTGTAGAGCCAAAACAACCATATTTTCGTTCTCAATGTATCTAGAAATGTGTGCTGCAATTGGCTTTATCTATCCTGCAAGGTTCCATCGGCTCTGGAGGGACCCAATACAGACGAAAATAATATCTCTGTAACCACTGGAGCCATATAGGTGTTTTGGTCTCATTTTGCAGAATGATTTATCCTCTATCTACATGCGCATTGTAAGCACAATAATTGGGTATATATTCTCAACTATTCAAGCAACATGTCTGATATTCGGGGGCTTATTTTGTAAATTTATGCTCAATATACTGTGTAAACCTCTCTAAATTATATATTCAACACTAAGAATTCACCATCTTTGTGATAAATCAAGGTACTAGTTTAACTTCATTTTATAATCAAGTCATTCTATTTTTAAGTATTTAATCCCATATGCTTGGGACCCGTATGTCCAGATTTGACAAAAAACCCTTAAAATCTGTTTTTTGACACTGTGACACCGAACATGGGGTCTCAGATGTTCGCGTTTAACTAAAGACCACATAGTCATCAATTTTGCTATCAAATAAAAGTTTGTTGAAATCCATCCACCCGAAGATGAGCTATGAATAACAACGACAGGCAAAGAAATATTCACGATTTTCTCTTTAGCGCATTTAATGGGTACCCCGCTCTGTTTCAATTGATGGTTTTGTGATGCGCAGATTAGGCGGAGTTCATTGACTTCTATCAGACTAGTATTATAAGGATTCAGGTGTTTCGATTCGGGACTGGAGCTTTTTGCTTAAGTCGATGAAAACTCACTTTAATTGGAGTAGCGTTAGCCATTTAACTCACACTTTGCCGTACACAAATTCACTAATGATTCATGATCTGGCTTGTCCAAACCTCGGAAATTATAGTTGGGGGGTCAATTTTTTTTGCTGGATTTTGTCGCGTTTAGACGTTTATTTTTCTCAATAGTGGGTTTTGAGCCGGGGGTACCCGAATTTTTGCCGGAGTGTAGGAGCCGGAGATACCTCCGTTTTACCGGGGGACTGCCGAAAATGTCGGACCCCCACTTTGGACTAGCCAGATGATGCTTGTTTCATCAACTGCCTCAGGAACTGAGGAGAGAGTGGAGCACCTGCGCACTTGGTGGCCGAATATTCTTTTTCCCTTACGGGGGACCTCAGCTGAACTAGGCAGTGGAGCATGGGGAAATAATATAAAAATAATGTGTACTGTATACCGTAACCTAACGATTGACTGCATTTATAGCGGATACGTTCTTCTGTTTTAGCCCCGCAGAGAGAAATTATTAGCAAAACTTTAGCCTATCTGGAAGGTACGTGGGGGGTTAGGAATGTACCTGGAAGAAGTGCGAACTGGGGAAGGCAAAGATAACTTAGAGAGTAGAACTGGGGGAAGACAAAATATCGGGCGCCTTCTGCCATCCCTGGAAAGCCACTTAGCAGGTGATATCTGCTGAGTTATCATTAATTACACATGAACTACAGGATTGCGAGTATTGGTGTATTTCGTACAACAGCATCCAACAAATTGATTTGTATGAAAAAGCTTATTTCATTGTATATGCACCCAAAGTCATTGAGCTCTACTGATAATGTACATTGGTACCTTTCCTATTGCTTAAATATTTTCAGCTCATTCTCGACGTCGCTTCAAAATTGCATGATCCAGACACGTTAATAGCGACCGTAACGAAAATGTTTCACATTGACAGCTATCCGTCGAGAAGTCAGTTAAAGAAAGCCATCTTGAAGAACAAAGCAACTACTAGATATAAAGAGTATGCTTTTTAAATAAAACTGCTGTTTCATTTTATTCTTTGTTGTACAAGTTAGTAATGCTTGGCGTCGTACCTGTGGATAGCTTTACTGCAATACGAGTATTCGATTGCGTTATTCGCAGTCTTAGCTGTAGTGTCTGTAGCTGAAATGTAGTACTGTATTCACATGTTTGTCCATGTGGTGTGTTTGCATTGTGAAACATCGCTATTTCCAATATGCATCACATGAACAATTTAACTGTAGTTGGAAAATTTAAGGCCCTTGAAATTAGTCATATTAAATTTTTCAGTGGTGATTTCATAATATTTTATTATAAAAGTTCATATACATCTGATTACATCTACTATCGACCAAAAAATCGCCACTAGTTTCTTTTTACAAAGGTAATGCGCCTATGAAGTTAACGTGTTAGGTGTGACACTTAAATATAGCTCGTATTCTACGAACCCTATATCCAACGCTTGCCTAAAATACGCTGCGCATACCGTGTATAGGCTCTTACGAGGTTTTCGGGGTTCAGTTTTCTAGTATATGGTTTTAAGCGGCAAATGTTAGTTGATGTAGGATTTTATTGTTTTGACCAGGGAGTGGAGCGGTGCCAATTTCAAGGGTTCAAATCATATTTATAATCTTTGTCAGAGCAGCAGTTTTAGAGCTATGAACCAATGTTTAAAGATACCGCCCCAGAAAAAAAACTGAAATTTTTAAAATATTTTCTCGTTTCTCGTTTGTTGGTAATGTACGATGGACTTATATGGTTATCAGGGAATAACCGGAACCAGCAACCGGAACCGTCCATTTAAACCGGATCCGGAACCGGAACCGGCACCTGGTCTTCGAAATTTATATATAGTAAAACAGATGACGGAAGAAAGGAAGGTATAGTGGATTTAAAATGCATTACAAATAACTTTTACATTAAACTTAATGTATTGCGATGGTATTATTGCCTTTCTGAAACTTTAAAGACTGAGGAAGCTAATAATATTTATTTATTGATCAAATATGTAGGTTTTTGGACATTCAGAGCACAAAATGTCTTCCACTATACACCATTGCGTATACTACGTCAAATCGAATGTGCTTACAAAGCTTGGAGCGTAGAATACGCAATTTCGCTCTGTCTCCAGTCGCCTCCCTATACTACACATACGTGTTTGTGTTGCATGTTCTTCTGTAGGAAACTTAAAATTATTGGTTTATATGATTCTAAGAAAAAATAATAGTAGAAGGTAATTTTCTCATCAGTGGTCAGAGACACTGTTTAGGCTAGCGTTGGACAAACAGTGCCCGTCAGATCATAATGATGATAACTTTCTAATCAGAATGCTATAAATGAGACACACTGTGATACTGCTCGCACAGTTTCAATAAATACAGTTCATTGCCAAGAAAGCAGTTTCTAGCTTCGTTGCAGATAATGTTAGTTTACTTCAATTTAGACTGATTTACCAAGTTTATAAGCGCACTGGCGGGTGCTTGACGCAATTTATGTTAGCCAAGCATACCCTAAGTACTTCTGCGTAAGCCATACCCTGTTACCGAGTTGGACCAGTTTAATTCAAACGTATCCCACAGACTTCTGGATGTGTAAAATAGCTGCTACAAGCATCGACCTGGCTTTGATTTAACAAACTCCTGCAGGTTATTATGAAAAATTCCTGCTCAAATTATGTGCCCTACTTACGTTTCACAGGGCAAATTGGTTAGTTAGTCTTTTCTTTTGTTTGGTTGTATTGGAGCTTGATCATTGTATAATATATTACATATGTTTGGATTACAGGATGAAGCAAAAAACGTGGAAAATTTCAAATAAAAGTTTTAAACCGGAATTCCAGTTCCGATATGGTTTTTGCCCTTTGCCGGAACCGCAACCGGAACACGATTTTCGCCGGAATCGGAACCGGACCCGGAATTCCGGTTACTCCCTGATGGTTATTTATTTCTACCTAAATCGGTACCTGCCAGTATGTATCTAATGATCACCAATCGGTTGAATATAATGGGAAAGAAATCTTTACTAACATGCTGATTTTTGAGTGTGTCACTTCGGTTACATCTCAAATGCAACATGTCGGTGAACATTTTGAATACCAATATCGATATTCAGATCAAAACAATGCATAGTGGCGTCCGCAACTCTTGTTCTTACTCAGAAACAAACACTAGTATATTTCGAAAATGAGATTTATGACGTTCCATGTTCTTATTCGTTTCTATTGTTTCCCTGTACAAATTCGGATTTTTGAACGATCATATAAACTCGAACTATTATTTTTTGGTCTGGACCTTTTTAATTTATTTCGTCAAACACCTTGATTTTATTCCATTGTTTCAAACCTGCACAGTGTATTTAATTACTCCTGTGAGATGCTGGACGGGGTAATAAGTTTTAGTTTTTTAAAGAGCTAGAATGAGTGTAAATTTTCGAAATTGCTGCATTTCGAGATTTTAAGCCTCTGGAACTAGGGACCAGAAACCCAAGGTCACCTATGACCCTTAATAAGGAGTGGGAGAGGCCGTAACTACGGTTCAAGACCATAATTTTTCATAATCGGCAAATTTTTAGTAAAACTTAGACAAAAATTTGGAAAGGTGAAAAAAATTAGCGGAAGCAAACTTTGTGGTTGTCAAAAAAGAAAATTTTAAAGGTCAGTGGGAGCGGAAATGTTTTTAGGATCACGCATTGCAAATGTGAGACCAGCGTCTCTTCTCTAAAAAATCCCGGGACACTATAAATGCAATCAAGTCATACCGTTGTTAAGAAACAAAGAGTGCAGTTCCAATTTTTTATAATGAAAATGGTCGTAACGGTATTGGTGTATTAATGTATTCTGATACGCTGACTAGTGCTCAGGAAGCTCAAATTTCAAACTTCGAAACAATCACTGGGCGCGGACTTACTACACTTATTACATTTTCTAGTCGCTACGGAAGTTGCTGGTTTCGCAACTTTTTATACTGGAAACACAGGTGAGTTGTGGCAACATTGAATAATGTGTAAAAATTAACTATATATCTAGCCCGGTACTTTTCTTTATACTTGTTCTTTTTACCTTACTTCTAATCCGTATGGTTTGAAGTTTTTTAATAATGGTTTTATGTTTTCTTCAGGTTGTGGCGAGTATTGCAGATTGTTTCACGATTAGTTATTGTACCAACCTTGATTCTAACGTTATTTTAGGCTGATACATGCTTCCAGGGTCATTCATGGCGATAGTACTACAGATATTTCTAGCGATGAAGAGGAACCTGCGGCGCCTTCGGGTAATCTTGTCAAGTTATTAAGTTTTGTATTGTGATCTTGCTATGCTATGCGCGTCGGAATTGTACGTGATTTTTCAGTGGATATGATAAATTATTCAATTCTGAGTGTAATGAGCGAAGCATCGAGTTCTTATTAAAACTCGGACAATGTCCGTTATGCATCATCCACATTGATTTGCTTGCATCGACTACACACTCAATGGAAGCTATCATGATGACTGCTAGATAATGCATGTAGATAACGTCTCGCCAACATCTACAAATTGGTACTATTGGTGTGCTGCTATCTGGAATTTGGTACAAGTGGCATGCTACCATCTAAAAAGCGGTGCAACTGGCATGGCAGCATCTGGATCACGAAGCGTTGTTTGAATCTCGTGAGTGAGGCCGGCACAATTTTCACAAAAGATGGTAGGCATAAAATCGTGAAAATTTCTTTTTTCCGTCAGGGTAAACTCCTAATACATTTTGGGTGCATGAGTTTGGACAAATTCCTTGTTCAAAATCGATGTGCTCTTTAGTTGAATTCTGAGCGCTTCAACTCATCCTTCTCTCCACAATGGAAAAGAGCTAGATTCTAAAGATTGTTTGGCAAATTTGGTCAGACGGCTATCAGTGTACCACGCGGGAGCAACTATACAGCTAGTATTAATTATTCTTCATTAAGCCACAACACACTTTTTTCTATCATGGCAAATAAGACGCAAACTGTTGAAATTTATTACACTCTGAGTTAGTGAGTGAGTGAAACCAGCGAAACGAAGTATTCATACTGGCCCGAGTGGTAAATTCCGACGGTGTCCGTTTCGGGATTTTTTTGCGGTGACACGGATAACGGAACTTCGGCTGGGTGGACTGACTGGCACGATAGTTGATTTCAAAGCTTGAAATCTTTATTTGTGCCCTTCATTTAAAGCGCGATTCCAACATCCTCGCTTCGAAAAAACAGGCCAAAGGGGCTCGCGCAAGGCTCAAAAATCACGTACCTAACTTACTGTAACTCGACAATCGGCGCAAATATCAGAGTCAAATTGGGCTCATTTTGTAGGAAAAATAAGTCTCATAGAGCTTTAGTAAACGGTTCTCTTAGAATGCAGGATGTGGGTCAAGACGGGTTCTAACATGGATCCAAGAGACCCAACAAACACGACACGGTAATGTCTACGTACCCGCTCGGGTTATATAGGTGTGTTTGGTCCCTCTCATTCTATAGAGCAATCCATGCTCAATAAGGCTACAAATTGTGTGCTGCTATTGTCTTTATTTTGCTGCAGGGATGGGTCAAAAAGGGTTTTCAATGGGCCCATCGGACCTCAAATACATGGAAATGGTAATTCTTCAACGACTATATATATAAGTGTGTTTGGTCTCAATCTGTAGAGCAATGTACCCTCTATATAGACTTGCAAATGTGCTCTATTTTCTTTATTTTATGCAGGGTAGTTTCAAAAATGGGTTTTCAATGAGCCCATGAAACCCAAAATACACGAAAATGGTAATATCTCTTCCCGCCAGAGTTATATAATTTGTGTTTGGTCTCATTATGTAGAACAGCTCATCCTCTATATAGTTGCAAATTGCGCGATGCTATTGTCATTATTTTGCTGCAGGGTTGGGTTAAAAAGAGTTTTTCAGTGGGCCCATTGGGTAACAAAATACACGAAAACGGTAATATCTCCGCAACCGCTAAAGCTATATAGGTGCTTGGTATCATTCTCTAAAGCAATCCATCCTCTATAATGTTGCAAATAGTGTGCTGCTATTGTCATTATTTTGCTGCAGGATTGTGTCAAAAATTGTTTTACATGCATATGACTCAAAATACACGAAAATTGTAATACCTCCGCAACCACTCTATTTATATATATAAGTGTTTTTGGTCTTTTTCTTTACGCCATTTAGTCTTCTATGCATGTGAAACTTGCGAGCACAATAATCGGTATATCTTCTCACTTATTCCGAAAATGCAGTTGATATTCGGTGGCTCCTTCAGTAATATAATGCTCAATATAGCTATGTACATCTCTCTATATTACATGTGCAACACTCAGATTTCACCACCGTGGCGGTAAGACAAGCTACTCGTAAATGTCAACTTTAAGAAAAATTAAAATTTCAAAGTCATATTTTCTCTTTACGGGCTTTAACCTTTTCCGTATTTGAATGTGCAGCACGTAAATACAATCGCCTTCATTGCATTATAGATTCACTTATAAAACTTGCAAGTTACTTACGCACTTTATCGAAATTCATAATAGTTTTTATGCTGCATGCCGCCGTGGTCTCATCCTGGTTCCCTAAACGGTTCCCTACTAACTTGTAGCAACGGATGTGGTATAATAAATAGCATTAATATTTAAAATCTTACTATTCATAAACATATATGACTTAATATTTGCGCAGAAAATTAACGATTTCTTCACCTTATGGGGCAGTGGTGCACGAATTTGCAAAAAATTTATAATATGCCTGCTTGTTTAATATGTGTTGATTAATGATTGTGTGATTGCTGTCGGTGTATATCACTGTAACAGTCAATGCGTATAGATATTGCTGCAACACGTCAAAGTTTTGAATCGTCGCAAATTTATAAAAATTTCTGATTTTGCACTCATTGTCTAAGTGCTATACCCTGTAAATATATATTAATGTTATATTCCATTTTAGCAGTGTGGTTGTTGCAATGTGCTGTAAAGCACAAGTCAAATACAATATTGATGGACAAGGGAATCCATGGGTGGGACCCCCCACGACCGTGGGCGGCCGGAGAGTGGAAAAATTTTCGAAATTTTTTAGGAATAAAAATTTTTCCTAATTTTTAACAATCCCCCTATTTTGACAAATTGTCCCCAGGTTTTGCAAATCTACTCCTGATTTTGCCAATTTTCCACCAATTTCTCCAACTTCCCAAATTTTGGCCAAAATTTTCCGCCCTGCCTTGGGGCGAGGAGAGCATGTGATGTCCATCGGTAGGGGAAGGGTGCAGCGACAAGGGACCCCCTCCCCTCCATGAATTCCTAAATTAGCCGCTGCTACTAGGATCCAAATATATTCAACTGTTATGATTTTTATAGTTTCAGAAATAGATAGCAAACTCTTTGGCAATCTACAGTACTCGCCAGAAATGGTCGTTACTTGTCCGCTTCTCTAAAGGTGTTATAACTGCTCGCTGGTAGGAAAGACGATTTTCATTTTTGGGGAGTACTGTAAAGTTACATATAAATAATAATCTACATGCACGCGAAATGCGGGTTTATGCAAGATTTGGTCAAAGTAACCCTGAGGGGCGTAAATAAAATGCAGGCCATGCCGTTCTCGATATACTAAGCCTAAGCCTTAGTCTTAGCCTAAGCTAATTTCCTTATATGACACATACACTAAGCCTAAGTCGGGGGGCTGCCGCCCCCCTAACCCTTGCTCTAATCTGTCCTTTTTTAACGTTATAACGTACCGCCCCTCAGGGTTACTTGGGGGCAAGATTTTATAAATTATAAATAATTGTTATAAAATTTACAAGTTGTAGTAATTATTAAATGATATCAAAACGCAGGCTTCGTCGGTGCTAACTTCCAAATAGTGTGTAGTTTGTGCACGGAAATTAATGAGAATGATGCATTAGTGGGGTTTTTAGGATGACACGTATAAGCCAACTTGGGTATTAAATCGGGTCTCAAAAGAGTCCAAAAAATTACTTTATTTGTATTGTATGTATCTCGACAAACAGTGTAGATATCTCAGCAATATACAGGAAAATATACAAATAGATTTAATATATGCCAAAACATAAATCCAATCCACACAAAAACGGCAATATAACCGTTCGAGCTGTATGGATGGTGTTATTGATCTTATTTGTTCACCATGTTGACACGATTTTCCTCAGTGTTCGTCTTCCACTTTGCCGAAACCCCGTGTCCAACTAAATCCAAAAATTTTTTATGTCTCAAAATTTAAGTTTTTTGTACTCAAAATGATTTTAAAAATTAAAACTATTTCTAATGCTAAAATGTGTCGTTTTATAGCTTGAAAATACTTGCACAACAGTAAAACTACATGAAAATATGGGAATATTGAGGATTTTTAAGCAAAATTTACTACGAAGTTTACAAAATTTAGTATTTACCCCCACACTCACTTTGAAATTTCCTTCGAGAATTAACATAGGCCCCTCTTAGTCCACCTGCTTTTCGGATGGCTGTGGACAGATCATACTTCGTTAGCTATTTAGTGTTTTTCCCAAATACTAGGTTATAGAACTTTCTAAAAATGTAAAACCAAAAGATTTAGCGGTAAATCTGATATAGAAAATGAAATTATGTATCGAATATGCAGAAAGCGTATATCAACAATCGTATATATTATGCGTATTAAGGAATTTACAAAATGTTCATTTGCGTTTCATTGAAAAAGCTTGTCAGCCCACTGTTTACATTGATGGCGATATATTTTGGCGACAATATTACGAACGTTCGCTCTTTTCCGCGTATTTGTGCGAAAAATTTGTAAAAATAATTTATCATAATTTAAAAGTCGCGGGAGTTTATTTGTAAACAGAGTGACTTTTCTTCGACGAGTACCATACTATACTTCGAAATACTAGGTGCCTAAATTGTATAAAATACACAGAATTTAAGTATATATTGCGTTCTATTATCACCATTTAAAATTGAACTATGCACTCTATTGTGGAACCTGGCGTTATGATTGGTTTCTTTAGAAATTGGGCCAAAGTAATCATGAAATTTTATATTTGTTGTGAAGCACGCTAAATACGATGATTTTGCTATCTAGAATCCATCTTGACTATATTATCTCTTTTCAGGGGGTGGTTTCAACGGTTTTACTGACGACGACCCCGGTTTCCGAACTCAGCCTGTTTTCATTTGTTTGGTTATGTTTTGCGTGAAGGTGTGCAAAAGTAGTGCTTATATATGTGTTTCTGAACTCTGAACACAGCGATTTGGTTATTTGAGCCCAGCGTCCATATTTCATGTCTTTTAATGGGTTTAGGCTCGACGAACCCGTTTTCCAGAATATAGTCTCGTCTTTAGTTGTTTGGTTATGTATTGCGCACATCAAGAATTTTGTCTATATATAGGCTTTTTGGTAGGCTGAATGCGATGGTTTAGGTATCTAAGGTCCAGCACGAATTTTTTAAATTTTTTGAGACGTTATCATTATGTTTATGAACATTTGGCAGAATATAGTCGGTCTTCAGTAGCTTTGTTATGTATAGCGTACAGGGCACTATGGCTGATCAATATATATATGTTTTCGGTAGGCTGCATAGGGTGGTTTGATTGTCTAGAAACCAGCACAAATCTGGCCTATCAACGGTGGGGGATAGGGGGACCCTACTTTCCAAATTCCCCTTCGTGAGAGTTTCCCTCATGTCTGTCCACCCATTCGGCCGAAATTCCACATGTTCAGCTAAATCCAAATAATCTTTTATGTCTCAAAATGTATGTTTTTGTATGCAAAATGTTTTTAAAACATTAATTACCAATATTTCTAAAATGCTAAAACGTCGTTTTATAGCTTGAAAATACGTGCACGACAGTAAAATTACATGAAAATTGGACATAAGCAAAATTGTTTATTCCCTCTTTGAAATTTCCCCCGAAACCGAACAGGAGCCCCGAATTACCCCTCCCCACACTTTTCGGTTTAGGGTCGACGAGGTTTTAGGTTTTTCAATGGGTTTAGGGTTCAAGTGATTATATATAGGCTGGTATCTACAATACGGGAAATAGTTACGTCCCATTTCCGACGAGTGGGTCTCGAGCGAGTAGCTTGCTCGAGATTTCGAAACTATTTAAATTCGAGCGCCAGTCATTATTGGCAGGTACTGTACAACAAACACAGCCTGTTACAGGTGAATAAGCAAAATGATAACTTATAAATAAAGCCACGCTCGCCACGTTTCAGCCCCGCATGCGAGATACTATTTGCTAATGTTATACTTTTAATATTCTAGATTTGTAAATTATTGCTTCACTTACATTGTAATGACGTATTGAACTCTATAAAAGACAGAACTACGCTTCAAAGTTTGGAACAAAATCATTATATGTTATACATTGAATTGTTGTGCACAATATTTGATTTATGCGGGGACTGCTGCAAGACTTGCCCATAACGATGGTTGACATTAGATGTCGTTAAATATTTGGGGAGTACAATCTGATCGGCTTTGAGTTTTTCTAATCGATAACGAGCGATTTTAATAGATTTGTTTAGCGATAGATGGCTCTAAATCGGCCGATCTCGATTGAGTTTGGTTCGAATTACTTTAGCGGCAAAAGTGTCGTTTCATATTGGGCTTATTTGAGTTGCAATATGTGCTTATATTTTACCTTTCTCTCGTAAACCATTTTTAGCATAATACAGCAAATTTAACCCATTTTGCGATTGAAGTACTAAGTGGTAACCATATTCAGCAACTTACCGTAACTCGATTTGAATGATATTTTCGCGCTAAATTAATTCGGGCTAAACTCTATCGGAGTGGGCCGATTTAAAACGATCTTTCCCCAGTAAGTCGTTTTAAGCCAGCAAAAACCAAAGTCGGTCGGATCTGACTCCCCAAATCAAAATTACTTTTGACCTATTGAATTTGAATCATTCTTGCCGACACATCTTGCAGTAGTTTCTGCGCTGGTATTAACATAGTTGAAATGTATTCAGCACTGGCCATGTGGCATAAACGCACACATATAAATTTACAGGTAGCTGCACTGATACTGCAGATCACACGACAACGAGAAGACAAAGTGCGAAAGGTATGGTTTTCCGTTTGCTGATCGCATATACCATTAATGTCACCGTTTATTTCGTTTTAAAAATAACAGTGTTTGATGTGTATTCTTTTGGGTGCTAACCATTTTCGGAAGAAAATGAAAGTCAAGCCGGTCGCACATATTGTTACTTTGTGCAACTATCAACACGCTAAGAATGGAGTGAGTGTCAGTGTCTATTTCAATGGTCAAAATTAAGCTTCATGAGTCCCTTTCAAGAACCTAGAAAGACAGTATCTCGCAAGCGAGTGTAAAACGGAACTAGCGTGGCTTCATCCATAGTTGTTATCATGTGTAATCACCTGTAACAGGTTATTTATGTATATACCACCGTAAACCATATAATGTTTATTAACCTATTATCTTAGAAATATGGTTTATATAAAGTGTTATGTTTATATATAGAGTTGTAGATTTTATACAGGCGAGCATAAAAACGCGTATTATTTTTTGATAGGAAGCTCGCGTGCTGAGATATAACTACCATACCACTTGGTTAGGTTACATAGATGAAACCTATGGGATCACGCGCAGGATTTTAAGCTATGATATCCAAAAGACTCCGTTTGGAATATCTTCATTTGTTTCTGAGATATGTAGAAAAATATTGTCTACTGAAGGGCAGACTGCCTCGATAAAATATATCACTGTACATACGAATGAATGCTCGCTGGGTAGTAAGTATTGCCTGAAATAAAAAGTATGGCTAAAATTGTCAAATTCATTTTTAACTTAAATTATCTAATAAAGAACTATTCTAAAGTACCCTGACGAAGGTCATGTAAATCTGTGAGAAATGCATTTGTATACAGAAAAATAAATATGAATAAAACCCCGATACACACAAATACAGTCAACCTTGTCTAGGATGCCTCGAGTCCAATTGATAGGACTCGCAACGATAACTTTAGTATCATACGGACTTAGCTAATAAACTGCTAATAATTAATAATGACCGTTAATAAATCACAGCTTATCAATATTGCTGGTAAGCGTGACCCCAGGGTCGTCACCCCAGGGTCGTCACCCCGTCCTTCTGCAGAGGAGCCACGAGTGTCGTTTCATACATGCTCACAGAGGGACTATCCTCCCCATGAGATTTGGAACCCCCTTTCCGGACCTCATCGATCCCCCTTAGTCTCAGGACCCTCTCCTAACCGAAGGTACACGGACAATTTTGGGGGGAAATTGGGAAAATGAGTGCCAAAAAATTGAAAATTTGGCTTTTAAGAGGTTTCAAGACTATCCCCCTGACAACGCTCTGTCCACCCACGGGGGGGGGGCTTTGGGGCTCACCATTGTGTGGTCGTGTCCCAAGAAAGAGGCGTCATAATTGCCAGGCTCAGCCATCTCGATAACAGGGAAGCTGCTTAATTACAGACATAGCCGAAGCATTCAGTACTTAAATAGCCGAAACATTCAGTGCTGAAGAGAGGTAGACAAGAATTGGCCGCGTTTCACGCAGATCTAAACCATTATCTTATTTCCCTTTTGGTGTAAGTCCACACAGAGCCAGAAGAACTCGCAATGTTAAATTTGGCATCATATCACGGATAGCATTAACATGGGGATATGTACATCCAACCGTTTGGCTGCTTTTTGTATGATCAATACATACTCATAGCCGTTCAGTAAACCACAGCTTCTCAATCATAAAATAGCATATTTGCTAATTGGTGGTACTGCAGGCCAAGCAGTGCACCAATAACCGGGACAATGCTTGTAAATCTTTTTACGTAATAATTTATGGTTGATGAATAATTTGATAACGAAAAACACTAGTAATTTGAATTTTAAGAGTTAGGATTACTACTTGTGACACTGATAATTTTAGTTTTCCCGTACTCACCACGCCGCAATATTCGTCATTCAGTTAACTGAGGTTAAAAGGACAATAAAGTGGGCAGTAAATTAGGGCTAGATGGAAGACGGGTAAGGTACGATGGATGCCGAACTGAAGCAGCCGCGCCTTTTAAGGCTGGTCATAGGATTTGCGGCGGTAGCGGTCTGGTAGGAGTTACAGAACATTACCTATTCTGCCTTTTACAAATAATAAATTTCTTATCTGAATAAATGCACAACGCACAACCAAATAAGTGATGATAGACGAGATTTTTTTGTTAACTCGGGTTCAGCGACGGTCGAAATTGCACCTTTTGAATACCCCTGAACACGTTCGTTACAGCTAACCTATATTTTAGATGACCACACCAGCGTACTCAACGCACCGAAAAACATAAGATCGTTCTAGATATCTGAAAGCACTATATAACTTAAAAATGAAGGCAACTACTGTATCCCGGAAATCAGATCTATCGACACTAAACGCAATGAAAACCACTGAACAAGCATCAAGTATTATGCAGTACTACAGTTAACCAAATCATTGAATTCAGTTTACCGAGAACCCTATATACCTCATAGATGTCGATGGGTATTTATCCCTAAAGGTCGGATCCACGAAGAATCCAACACCCTCACGCCACGCGTCGAAGGCGCTCAGAATGCCGTTACAGATAATTGACAAGAATAAAAACTGGAAAAAATGTGACGGAATAACAAAAATAAAATCGATGAAATTTTTTAATTGGTAAAAATTATGAATCCCTGACAATTAGTTCTAAAATTTATACCCCCTCCCCGAAACCAACCCCCGGCTAAGTAGAAGGACATTCGACACTAATCGTTGCACGCAGTGCATATCCAAACTAATTAAGACAAAACTAAATACTGGAAATCTACAGAAGCCGCCAAAAATAAGCGCAAAATAGTCGATAACCAAATGCAAACGATTTTCCGGATAACCAAATCATCGTATTCAGCGTTCCGAATGACCTATCATATAGCCCATTCTTGATACCATGTACGCAATAACCAAACAACTGAAGTCCGTCTGTTTTCTGGAAATGTGTTTCACCGTGCCTAAACCGTTGAAAATATCTGAGAAGGCATGAATTACTCGTGCTTGACTCTGGGCAACAAAACCGTCGTATTCCTTGATAACTAATATATAAGCCATTCTTGATGCCTGTCACACAATACATTTGTAGACAGACTACACATTTGAAATATAATAAAAGTCTTGAAATACATGAAAAGATATAATTTAGTCAAGTTGGATTATAGAATGCAGACAAAATCATCATGTTCAACGTGTTTGAGAATCTAGTTTAGACTTGTTGTAAGTTAAAAGCACGCAATAGCATGCTGAAATTAAAAAAATTGTATTTCTGGCAAAGGATCGACGAACATATTTTGGTCCACAACAACCCAGCATATGGGCGCACAAAAACGTGATCTTAAATAACGCTGTATTATATCGTGAAGAGCTGTTTCAAATTAGGGATCTCCATTGCTGGTGCGAAGCATTAGTTGTGAGGTATGAGCTGTGAGACAGTGGTACCCATATTACTAGATTCGACAACAGAACCTTAAAACCAGTTTTTTTGCAATTTTGATATTTTGTCTTAAGAGTATAATGTAACATAGATTATATACCTGTAAGAGGTTCAAAAAACATGATTTATAGCCAGCTTCTGTGAAGTGCCTGTACATGCTAGTTGTTTATCGTTATCTATATCGGCGTTTGACTTGAAGACTCTATATTGCCTTGGTACTGCATCGATTCTTTGATAATGACAATTCGGTTCCTACTTGACGAAAACGGGTTGATGCATTTGCAATTTGGCCTTGTTCAAATCCGTTTATACAAATATGTAGCTCATTCTATATTGTATTTGGTTGAAAAAGTGCCGGTCTGTATGCCAAAATCTGGTTCAGTTTTATCAAAAACATACCAGGTTTTTATCTAGCATGCATACTAAAACTACTTAATCACTTTTCTGGTAGTTATTAAACCAAAAACATTGTTTCACACACTCATGCATTTCTGTCTGACTTTTCATTCGTACCATGATTTACTTTGTTTATATGGTCATAGTCGATCTCGTATTTTGCTTACAAATTACAGATGACCTCTATCAAACACCTGAAGCAAACGAACAAGTGCGTCTCATGCTGGGCGAATACCGAAACCTTGTTTATCAGCAACCGGTACGTTTCTTGAGTTAGTAGGCGTAGATAAATATAGATAGACATAGACATTACATAGGTTGCTATAGTTTGTAGGCATGACTATTTCCCTTGTTTCTGACCACAGAAGCATTTGCATGGAAAATTTTGCTAGTTCATGCAATAGGGGAATATACTATCACTTACCAAAAGTGTAGGGTAAGGACTCTGTAGCGTTTGAAACTAAAATTTTGGGCAAACTCTATTGCGAATGTTTCTATTTTGATATGAATAAAAGTACACGAATGAAAAAGTATGCCGAGCCGCAATACAGTACTCACCGGACAACCAAGTAATGAATGATCGACTGCTGAGTGTTGAACGAGCGGCTTCCTCGAAGTTTCGAATGTATTAAAATAGATAATAAAATTTTGTGTTACAGCGAATTGCGTTCGATCTAGCCCCGCGTGAGTTTCGACGGAGATATTTACTAAGTGTTTTCGGGATAAGTTCATTATGAAAGCCAAGTGTAGGAAATGTTTATCACTTAATACGCATTTTAATACAAGAATTACTCTCGTAACAATATTGCTGACATATTGGGCTGTGCTAGGTTTTGTAAATTTCTGGTACCGACATTCACTATTGAAGGTGTGTCAGTTAAACTGTCACGTGCAGCCCTGCCAGCAACTGCCATCCAGCTGTTACGCGCATAAACTAAACCATTGCCTATTTCGTCATGGATCTGTTGACTGAAAATTCTAGTGTGCGTGATCCACGATACAAACATTTTCCATAATATGGCAGTAATATTAAGAACCGTCTCGCACAAACTGAACAGCCGGAGTCGAAGTGTCGCTTCTAGACACTGATACTGCACTGTCACCAACTGGTATATAGTAAAACTTTGTCATTTATAATCAGTTATCCGATAGCGCGTTGGATTATAGACCGTATTGTCGCAGTGTTTATTGCGGATAGTGAAGTGTCGACTCAGAAAGAGTAAGTGGACCGGCGATTGGTGGCGTGTATGTCAACGACTCTATTCAGCTACATGGCGATAGCACAGTCTATTCCTTAATCAGGATTTACTCAGTATGCTGAACTTTCAACGATTCTGACATTAAAAATGAGCATAACTACAGATATGGGGTTATATTTTATCAGTACAGCACTTACTAGTTTTATTCACAATTAGAATGATGAGTTGACTGTATAGGCTAAAATGATAGATTATACTAACTCCCACGGTTTGTGAGTGGCGAGTACGCCATTCCAGTTTCGTAATTACAACAACTCGTTGACTCACCTCAATGATATTAATAGTATACCAGTCATTATGTTTTCAGCGTGTCGAGTGGCAGATAGAAACATGTTGATAACTGCGACACATATTTTAAGCACATATAATCGTATTTCTTCAATCCATCCAATTAGTTAAGTCATTAACCGAAATTATTCAATAAAATTTCAATCGATTCCGATTAAACGAAATTCTGATTGATTTCGATTATGGCGCAGTTAAGCTAGTATCTCGCAAGCGAGGGTGAAACAGAGCGACCGCGGTTTCATTTTTAGACTATCATTTCGCTTAATGACATGTAATCGCCTGTGTTTGATGTATATACCACTCTAAGACCTCTTAAACTCTGAAACCATCGAAAATCGTAATTCGTCGTCGACCCTAAACCCATCGTATTCATCCTACCGGAAGGAAATCGGACTGGTTGACCCTAAACCTGTTCAAACCCTATGAAAAGGCTTGAAATATTAAAACTGTACTCTAGATAGTAAAACCATCATATCCAGCGATCTTGATAACCTAATAGGTCCTCATTGTAATGTAAAAACAAGCAATAACACTGCGAAATTTGAAAAATCGCCAATTCTGGCAAAGGTTCGACGAACAATATTCTGGCACACAGCGGCGCAGGGAGTCGTCCCACAAAAAATCTTGGTCATCAATGTTGTAGATCTCAATGACCTGATTATGTGTGGTGGTCAACATTTTTCAATGCGAAGACTGTCGACGGCGTGATATATTTATGTAGTCTGCGAAATACTGGTACCCTTATGGACAGATTTGGCAAAGAACTCTTAAGACCTGTTTTTAGCTATTTTGAGAGTAGGAGCTGTTCGCATTCAACCAAAGAGCACATCGTCATCAGTTTTGCTATCGGAAAAAATTTGTCGAAATCCGTCCACCCAAAAATGAGTTATGAATAGCGGCGACAGACAAAAAATAATTTTCACGATTTCTCCTCTAGCGCCCTCAGTGGACACTGCGCTTGCTTCCTCACAGTTTCGAAAAATTTAGATTTTAGATAAATTTCCATCGATTGCGACTAAACAAAATTTCATTCGATTGGAATCTCGTTTTCGATTGCATTTATTTTTGGTAGGGACTGTATATCGAACCATATAGGGCAAAATACTGATTAACTAGTCTAACATTAGTTTTAGGCGGAAATCTATTCTGGGCTCATGCATGTACCCAGTCGCTCATCAAATCAGGTTGCAGGAATGAATATATTTGCAAGAATAGTTACAATAGCAACGCTGCAGTCCCAGCACTGTCGAAATACCAAGTCAGATATCAGATAATATAATCTGCATTGAATCGATTAAACTTTGTTATTACTAAAATAAAGTGACCTTGAGATGGCTAGTCTCTATGGGAATCACAGACCCGATGAGCTTGTGAACTGGCAAAATTGGGGTCTCTGCAATATTACCTTGCAAACATCTATGTAAACAGTTAGGGGACATCAATGGCCAGGGCCTCACTGATTTTCGCCAAGGCGGAATCAAGAAAATAATTTATCCTGGCAGATTTTTACTTAATTTGCTTGTGACCGTGTAATCACCAGATTGTTGCCTATGCACATCGTATTGCTGCCATTCTACATGAGACAATGTCCCCCACGAAATACAATGGGACAGATGATATGTCCGTCCCACTAAATACAGGGGCAGTGTTATAAGCACCGTAACATACGTCTAGACTTAAAATACATAAACTAATCAGTGTAATAATCTTCAGTAAAATAATCATACGCCCTTGGTACTGCACGTCTGAAATAACAGTTACATGAATTGCGAAGTATATTTTGCTATAACAGGATCACCCATCGCTGGATTTCACCGATATTACGTTAGAAGATGTTATATCGCGCGCTGGATTAGAATCTCTCGCCGCTAAAGTTGGCGGTATGATTAATATATTGTATTTCATGATACATAAATTTCATTCGAGCGGCGCTGATTCAACTTATTGTGTATATTCAAATAATTTTCATAACGAAGCTGGACCGAGATAATGAGGTTTTTCGTAAGGAAACTTTTGTCCCAACGTAACTTAGACTTTAAGCGCAATAAAGTACCCACCAAAAATGACAGTCGTTCGCTGGAAAATATATTTCTTCTAAATATAGAATTTATTAATCATCTAAATAATAGTTTTGAAATCTCGAGTGAGCTAGCACTCGAGACTCGCTCGTTCGAAAAGCGACGGTCATTTCTGATGCGTACTTTATGTATAAGCTGGTTGCACAGAGATGCATGGTGAAGAACATTTCATTCCCGCTGATTAACCATTAAATCATTACACTTGCGCCGTGCCGATCGATAAAGTAAGATAACAGTTCGCTTTCTTAGACTGGGTGGTCGCAACCCCGAAAAACCCCAAATGGCAAAAACTACGAAAAACCACGAATGTCATAACAAAACCCCGAAAAAATTTCTAATCACTTTTAAAAATTTTTTTATGGCATCATGCACCATGTTCTCGACTTCCACTGCCGAATCAAAAATATAAGTAGTGCTGTTACAATTGATTTGTCGCATGCAATAACGCGACAAATTGCATGATTTTATCAGCAAAACCCCATTTCACCCCTACTTATTGCGCTGTGTAGCCGCAGCACGCGGCCTTCCGGTAAATGGGTTGCACCAGTCCATGAGAAACTATTGTTTGCATAGGGGTGGGAAATGTGTTGCACCTGTCCGTGGCAAACCATTGTCTGCAAACCACTGCAGCCACTGTACCAAAAAAATTAAAATTGCGAACAGTGGAACGGCCACGACCCGGCGTGGAATGGGGCCTCACGACCTTTGTCTAAGCTGTCAAAACTGCTCAAAACTATCTAGTTCTGCCGAGTTGACTGAATTGGTTTTTTCGTTTGAATATTTTGTTAAATTTGTGTTTCGAACCACCAATTTAGTAGTCCAGGTTCTGCAAGTTATTTTCCTGTGTTATTTGGTCACATTATTTAACGGTGTTAATAAGTTATAATAGGTGTATGTTGATCTTTGCTACCTCTGTTTACGCTGAACACAGAACTACGATTTTTTTAAAAAAAAACTCCGAAAATTGAACCGCGGTCTCAGCGGCTACCCTGCTTCAGACCTGGAAAAGCCATACACACCATTTTGCTTTAAGAATAATGTGAGGTCCATTTTTTGCATTTCAAAACAATAATGGCTGAGTCTCACGTGCGTACACCATAAGTGTTCCTTTGTTAAAATCACGAACCGAATCGTGCAAAAATTCGCGTTCACATTTTCTGCTATAGGTATCCTCAATTTTATGAATGCGAACATGGGCTCTGTATTGTACTAATGGTATTTGCCTGCGCGGCTTTGAAATTTTGGTCAATATAATTCCTGTTAACAATTTTTATAAAAATTACAAATTCATATTGATTTTGCTCTAGCTGAGACTTACAGTCATCAGTGATAATGCTGCTTTAATGCGCGAGTCCACTTTAGGTGCGTACAAATAGGTTGTTCTTTCTTCAAGTCAGTTCGTGATCATAAAACGATGAACGCGAACAAAATACAATTTTCCTTTATGTACGTGTACATTATTTGCGATTCAGCAACGCGTAGGCGCTGCTCGCGGTCACTATTTTGCTATTTAATGTCGCATTTTGCTGACCGCGTACAAGCGAAAATGCGATTACCAATAGCGTTTTTATCATATGCTATAATACACAAATACACCGCGAATATAACTGTCTGATTCAGAATGTCATTAGATAAACGCGGACAAACGTGCAGAAATGTGCGAAAACGCACATTCCATTCGTAGATCACAGAGCCCATGTTCCCACTCGAATACCAATGGCAAGAATTTTCTGCGGATTTCTGCGCGAATCAATTCGTGATTTTGACAAAAGAACAACCTTGATGTACACACCTAAAGTGGACTCACGCATACCGGAATTGGATGCATTTGAATTAAATAATGATTACAGTGGTCAACAAATACAAACACGAAAAGTGATGTTATTTTTACTGGTTTAGTGTGAATATTTAAAACTTGCATATTCTCATGTTTCGGCGCTCGTCCCATGGCAGCCCCTCCTGGGCGCTCGGGCCGAGCAGCGTCAGAAAATCTTAAAATGAATTCAAGAAATTGGGATACATATTTTGCTAGTTTAAGTAACTTATTGTGAAGTTATATCACAAGCTAGACTATTGTCCAAGCATAAATATTGGTAAATGTTAGTGATCGTTGCAACTTTTGAACCGCGTATATGCAAGCTTAAGGGTACATTCATTGTGACTAACTGGTCCGTAACAGGCGGTTTACAACAACCAGCAATAAACCAGTTCAGTAACTTTGTAAGCGCTGGAAGAAAATCATAGCCGTAATGTAACAAATTTAACGTAACGTTTGATATAGTGTAGTACATTACATACTTAACAGTTGTGTTAAAAGCACAGCCAGGCGTTCTTTGGCGTAAATTATAATTATAATAAACCCCACTGTACTAAAACATAGCTTACAGTGTCAGTCTAATATTTCTAGTCAGATAATCAGGTAGCAATAATATTTTAAGTAATGTTTTAGTTATGAAAGCACCTGCTGCTTCATGATTTCTATTTGATGCAATTGTCGCGATCGGTGTTCAAGATCTGACAGTTGGAATGCACCTCTGTGTTGGAAGGTATAAACGATACAAATAGTCATGATTATATAGCTGCGCACAACGGAGGCTGAAAATCCAGCGTTCAGCTGACTTTGTATTTTTGGCACGTAATATAACCTAATGATGTAGCTAGCTTTGTATTTCCTGCGCAAATCATTATCACGAAACAGACACGAATTGCAAACTTTTTGATCTTGGGCATTTGCTGTCTTATAACGCATTAAAGTTATAACTCTTGCTAGGGGATCAGTCGAAATATAGACAACTTTTCATTGAGAGAACGTTTGCCGATTGTCAGAACCGCCGTTTTCAATCTGTAAGCCAAGGTTCTGAATTTTTGTGTAACCGACTTCCTTGCTCTTGACGGTGTGAATCATGGTCTTATAATGTTATTTAGCCTATGTAAACAAGTTGTTTCATTTTTTGATTGGGATATATAGACTATGTCGTTGACCATATTGGATACTGTAGGGCATACATATATACTCATAATAGGGTTATGGGGTTATCCCTCCTAGGTGCGAGACCCCCTTCTATTACCAATCGTGCGGGTACCCGTATTAGGTAACGACCCCTGGAGATGCCGCGTGCGGCGAACCCATAAGGTGCCTTCCTCGGCTCTGCCCACTCCGACAACCACCCAGATACCTCCTGGGAGGATGAAAGTTACACTCCTAGGTGGAGTGGGGAGGTTACCCCATGGCTCTAGGACCTTGAAAAAAAATTATGTAGGGTCTTCAAAATGCAACATTTTGCATATAAACGTTCAATTTTGAATTTGTTCAATTCTGCTGTACACAGAGCCATAGGTTGGCTTATAAGTAGGTATTCAGATTACTGAATTACCATGAAAGCAATGAAAATTCAAATGTTTCGTGAAAGTTATAATTCGAAAGTTGCCGTATTTGGTTACTGGAGGATGAAATTCCTGTTGTGGCATGTATATGGAAAATATATGTAAAGTTCTGTTTATTGCTGGTATACTATATATATGTCACGATTGGACTGTGGAGGGAGTTAAATTTTGTGACATAACCATTGATCACAGAGTAGTTACACTTGTGCTTGTTTATCTTAACCGCTTAGTGTTTTGAGATGAAGATCTGGTTTATATATACTTTTTTGTATGTCGGGCAGCACTGAGCAAGTTTGTAATTCTATTATTGGTTTGCTGGTTTCATGAAAATTAACGCAGATAAATCGTGAACCAAATGGTTGTAAATAAATAGTTTGATATGTCTAATTTAACGGAGCTGACGTAAAAAGCAGAAATTATTTCCGAGTGGGTGTTTGTAACTTTTGTCTAAAATTTTCTCAGTGGTCGTATGTTTCAGCGTGTCAAAGCAGTTTTGCATTTGCATGCTAACGAGTACAAATACAAACTATATTTATTAAAGGATAAGATTGTGTTCAGCATTGTTTCTACATATGTACATAAACCAACATGGATGTTCTAAATGTGAGCGGTATTATAATAAGATCGGGTTGAAGTATATGATTAATAAATTGTGCCAAATTGTTAAGAAAACAGCAGCAAGGGCTTAAGGGACTGGATATTATTGAGAATGGGTTTTTCTTGGCGGATGAGAATATTTTCCAGGTTGAAAAGCAAGCGCGGTGCGTTTATGTCCTGACTACTAGTTTGCGCAATTATCGAAAATTCGTTGGCGCTAGCTGGATTGTGGCAAGAGTTTAGATGTTGAAACACTGCGGAATTTTGCAATTGAGCATTGTTTAACCTTTTTCCTGTTCTGGCTGAAATGCCGGTATGCTCCGAGATTCTAGTCGTTAAGTGTCGGCGTGAACAGCCGATGTAGTCTGCTTCACAAGCAGAACAAGTGAACTTATACACGACATAAGACCTCAGAGTATCCGGTAATTTGTCCTTATAGGAAAAGCAGTGTTTGATCTTTTTGCCAGTGACAAACACAGTTCTAATCTTGTGCTGAGGATAACTGTCCTTAAATAACTTTGAAATTTGTCTCTTGAGCCTGTTTGAGTTATCGCCAAAAAATGGTAGTTTCAAAACAAAGCTTTGCGATTGAGACTCACTGTGTGTTTGATTTGTTGCAGGAGCTTGGAGTTGGTCATTGGTCGGTGCGTTGGTGCGTCGGGTTGAAGTATATATATATTATACACCACACACCGGGGTATTCATAGAATTGTGCATACACCGACTCAAAAATTCGTGTCACAAATGAGTTGTCGTCCGTAACTTATTACTAATGATAGGTCGTCTGTACATAAATGTTATAAACGACCGATAGTGTATAACAAATATTACAAAAACACCAAAGTATTTAACATTTGTTATAAGCGATTCAGGACCATTATGGTAGTAACTCGCAAACGAAGGGAAACGGAGCGAGTGTGTACTTTGCGCTTATAGACCGTCGTTGCAAATTCAAGCCCCTAAAGCCCATTTAAAGTCCGGTGATAGAAATTATACACGGGCTATAGTTCAGTGGCAACGCTACGGTCATTGCAGTCATACGTCAAAACCGAAGAACCCTATATTTATTGTATTTAGCACCCCCGAAAACCTGTAGGGACGACCTATTGGCCTGTATATATCTAAATCGGAAGAGTGACGAACTTCTACACTGTTTTTGATGGCTAAATTTTTCTCCGGCACGGACCTGCAGAGTTAATTACACTGCCGGCAAATATAACTTAGGGGCGGAAGTGAAATGCATGCAATGCTGTTCTCGATATATTAAGCATGAGACTTAAGTTAAGTTAAGGTCGCTATATGAGCCATGTACTGAGCCTAAGTCGTGTGGCTACCGCCCTCCTCCCAACCCCCCATTCTAAGGTGTTCTTTTTTCTAACATAACGGCCGTCCCTAAAAATGACATGGGCCATATGTTAATATGGCGTTAAAACAATGAAACCAACTTGTTTAACGGCTATAGTCCTATAGTTCACAACACCAAGCGAAAAACTTGCTTTGTTAAAATTGACTGACCCATAGCTCAAAAATGGCAGTTCAGACAAAAGATAGCAGTGAAAGTTGTTTTTGGTGTTTGATGGTCTGCATTTTTTATGCGAAGCCTCTATCTCTAGATATAGATCGGGAAACGGAAAGAGATGACCAAATTTCAAAAAATGTTCTTTTGGGTCCTATTTTGATTCGGAAGACGTCGGCGAGTTTAGCATTTAATGAAAGGGTACAAACAGATTGAATTTGTGATCAAATAAAATAGATTGTTAACATCCGTCCATCCGGTGATAAGTTACGATATCCACAGACGAACAGAGTTTTTTTTTCTCAGTTTTTGCCGCTGGTAGTCTGGTGGAAAGCGATCGTTTCGCTCGCTCTCATTTCAAAAACATTTGTTATAAAGAACCACTCCTTCATTAAGGTATGTCGTTCCGTTTGTATTTCCAACTGCCGAAGTTGTATTCCTTGTACCGTTTGAATAAGATGCATAGCAAATAATGCATACTCACCGATAAGCACACAGCAGAAGTTGATGTAATCTATTGAGACGAGGGTCAAAAATGTACATTTGCAAAATTAACGTTTTCTAAGAAAACCACAGTATATATATAGATGGAAATTATATATATTATCAGTTTGTGAACGCAAAAAGAAACTAACGTGCAGGGATTGGACGTGCTAACAGTAAACGAGTTGTAATAGTTAAATGGCTTACATGTATTTACCATAGATGGAACCGGGTCACTAAAATATGACCCGGTGGTTTATTTCAGAGTATATATGAATATATAGGCGCGATGTAGAGTTATTTGCCCTGTGGACTCTCTGCCAACACAAAGCACGTGTTGTTGCCCGGACTACACGACGAGGCCGTGGTCCACAATCGTAGTCCACCCGTCCTTGCGCCCAACCAACCTCCCAAATGGCACCTGGTGTTGTTATTTACGCAATCAGTTTAGGGTATCGTCACTTTGCAAAAACTAAGGATTTACGACACAAAATCTTATGTTTAAAATGTCATAACTCTGGAACCCATTAGCCGACTAGGCCCAGACTTCGCACAATTGTTGTTGTTGGTATTGGCTCGCGTGCTACGGAAAAACAACACTAAATACAACACAACACTAATAAAAACTTTAGCTATTTATGGCATTTTCGCCAAAAGTAGTGAAGATTTTCTGCAACTCACCCTTTTGCGTCACTTTCCAGATACCTTCCGTCATCGACTCATAATATCGTCACTTATTTTTCTATTACTGTCATAAACAAAGAGCATGATCCCGAATAGTAAGATGCTTAAATTTTAACATTAAAGAGACACATTGGACAATATATTACGTGCTGCTACATGTCACTGTAAAACTGGGTCACCGTTTAAGGTTTGTATGTACGTGCTGGTTCAAGAAGCCTTGTTAAAGCTATTCTGAATATTCATCGCGTGACATGTGCCCATAAACCTTTTCAGGAGTTGAAAGTGAAACAAGTTAAAAGGAATCGTGTTTGCAGCTAAAAGTAGAGTCAAAGAAAAATTGAATTTAAAGATAAGCTGTAAATTCCTTTGCTTTTATTCGACTACACCAAACGCAGAAAAATGTCGTAGCACCAATTACACCGCCACAGTTCTCAAGTTGCTTTTCCATACACCGCAAACTTTGCAACCTGTCAATAACACTCTTGTCCTTGCCATAATCAACACCATAGACCCTGCAAACCCCATCCGTATTACCGTCCGTTTCTTTGGTGATTGCGTAGGAAATATTTTTCTGGGGCTCATGTGCGTGTGCTGATCGATGAGCATGGTGTCGAATTCGAACCTTTGGGATTTAGGTGCCGTTTGGGATATTTCATGCGCCCTAAAGCTTTTATAGCTTAGTAGCGGTGGATATCGAGTGGAGTTTAAAAGCGGGAGAAGGTGGTATCTGGGGGACATGCCCTAGTATCCGGGAATGGAGAATGGAGTTCGTTTTGCACCGACTGCGCAGCATCATATCTTGTCAACTCGATTTCATCATCCTTATGCTCGTCCGATTGTTTACTATTGTCGATAGCGTTGCCCTGATCGTTTATGGCACTATCTTCGTTTACTGCTAAATTAACCGCTGTCCGAATGATGCAAAAATTTTCTTGTTCGGGTTAAATGGGAAAGTAGTCCGCCTCGTGCTACGTTATCGAATACTACGTTGAAACCACAGGTTGCTGAAGCAGCCAGACGTAATTCCAAAACATCACTAACTGCTGATGGATCGAACGCTATTCCTTCAGCTAAAAACTTGTTTGCAATTACCACAGGAAGATTCTATGTTTGTCTTCTCAGAAGACTCGTTTGATGGTACTCCCATTATTGCTTTCGATATATTAAATGCCACCTTTGGAATACTTTCGAAATATAGTGGACATAAACCACCGGGACGAAATCCATTAATTACTGTTTCTGAAGCAGCAGCCTTGCATAAGCATTGGAAAATATTACACCAAACGCCACTGTGTCAATAATTTGTCAGAGGTTAAAGTCCATGTAGTTCATTGAGCACAATACGATTTAAAAGGAGCAAAAATTGAAACATAAAAGCTGAGGATAATTTGATGTGTGATATGGTACTAGTACGCGTTCGACGTCATTTTCACCCCCTACGACCATGTATGGCAAAACCATTATTGTAAGCAACTGGTACCTATTGACGCTGCTTAAAGCTTATAACAACAAAATTCATCCACTCGATATCTTTATTCACTTTCTTTACGACCAGCTTTCGGAGTGATTAGTAATAGATGCATTTGTACACAACATACAAAATCCACAACTTTAAGCTTTTTATGAAACGTTTATACCTATGACATTATTAGTGTCTACTCAGAAATAATCAATGTCCAATTCGGCACCACCTCACCCGAAACACCAGTTCAGCACAGCAGATATGATGGCATGGTGCAGTACGCAGTTATTACTTCAACTGTACTAGGTAAAAATACAAGAAAAATGGCTGTATGAACGTGCCAATATTAGGATATGGAAGTGACGATATTAGGCAAGTAGTGCCGGATCAATGTGAGTAGGTCATATTCTTGGGTACTTCGACAAACCCTACACAACTTGGGTTGTCATGATCACAGTCACTTGAATCTTATAAGTTTTGAATCTACACATTACGGCCTCCATTTTGCCATTAATCTCATACTCGCCCTTGCCCTACAAGCTTAGCTATAGCGAGTTCTGCTTAAGCAAAATCACTAATTTTCACGTATATTAAATGCATTAAAACATACTAACTTTAATATAATTACATAAAAACTAAATAATAGCATATCGCAATAAAAGACATATCGTTGTGTGCGAAATCGATCGATGAATATGATGATGTGCGAATGAAATATGTCAGTTTGCCCAATCAAATTATATCTGGGTTCAAACTAAAAGTGACGGTATTCGGTGAGTTATGCAAGTGACGGAATAAAATGAGTTTACCCTATGTTTAATGGCTTTGTTGAGCATCACTTGAGCCTCCACGGTACTGGCAGCCAGTCTTGATCGTTCTTTGCGCGTCACTCTGCCAGCGGTCGAAACCGTACGTTCTGATTCAGCACTAGATCCCTGAATTACAAGGATGCGCTGCGCGGCCAAAGACAAGTACGGAAACTGATATTTTTGCTGTCCCCACCATTCTAGTGGGTTAAAACTGTTGAACTCACCCATGATCTGCAGATTTTTGTGTCGTTCAATCTCACTGTTTACAAGCCCGTCCACTTCCGTCTGAGATGGTGCTTCACGATGGTCACTACTAACTCGCGGCTTTGGTGCCGTCCTAAAAGCAGCAAACGCATCAAGCTTCATCGCTTTCGACGTCGAAGGCTGTTGCGGTACCAATTATGGCTCGGGAGACTCTGCGTCCTCTTCAGGCGTTGTAGTGGCAGTAAAGAAGCAGAACTCCTTCACGCAGGCAACAGCTTGCTCGGTAAACCGCAGAGTCTGTCACTGATATATCACGTTATCTTTCACTGAACCGCTTATACACACAAAACAAAAAATGAAGACAAAACGAAGATAAAATCCCATGGAATATGAGTGATTATTCTCCGAAATTCTAGAGAAACGTATCTTACCAGATAATTACCCAGTAAATTTATTATGAGAATATCCTTTAATTTAAGAGAATATTCACTGAAAAAAAATCTCTCAAACTTTTGAGCGTATATATTTCACCGAAATTTTTTAATACAATTTTAATGCAGTCTTAAAAATTAAATTTATACGGTTTCGTGCTTTTCAAAATATATTAAATAGGTTTGCAGTACACCGCTTTAAACGTTCAGTGTCAATGTAGGCTACTCTCGCCGAGAAAACACACCTGTGTAGCAAACTTAAGCAAAAACAAGCATCGGTTCTATTGAACAAGCGCAACATAAAAAATGGACTAAACGCATCAAAAACATTAAAAATTCTACATCTAATGAAAACTGTCTATACAAATATATAAATACATCTGCATCGAAATTGGATATCGGTTAAAACACAGGTTATGGTCTGTGATAGGGCGAGCGATTTAGAATGCAGTCATCAGGATGCAGCGAGACCGGGTCACTATGTTGACCCGGTCAGAAAACTGACCCGGTTCCATCTCTGGTATTTACGATGTCAAAATATTCTGCAACCCAAAGTTCTTTTGGCGCTGTCAGTCAGATCTTTGAAGACTAATTTCGTTAATAGTTGATGGTCTTCCCTATTATATTTCCTAGGTGATCGTGTGTCCGCTTATATAATGTTAACTTCAAATTGTGGTGTAAGCAGCAGCACCGCTCAAACTCTTTTCCGCTGTCGTAAAGGGTGAGTGATTGCGATACTGCTTCCAGGATATCTGATTTTACCGAAATACTAATTGTTTGTACTACACAAATGAACGAATCAATTTGACCGTGTGGGGCCTCACCACATCTTTGACAATGCAATAAGCATGTGCTACGTTGTGTTCTCTTGCATAACGTCGTCACTACTGAAATTATTCAAAAACGTTGCTTTCACGAGTTACCATAGTTTTACCCGGAATTTTCGCATACCCATTGGCTATGTCGATAATGCGAATTACACTTGAAAAAATCGACTTAATCATAGAATGTTCAACCTAGTAATTAATACTTTATGTTACAAATTTCTACTTCCATTAATACCTATGGCAGGAAGTAACGCGTGATTCGGTTTCCGTGATAACCGTGTTCGGTTCCGCCAAAAACCAAAATCTATACTGCAATATACTGCTATGACCGAAGGATTTCAAAGCGTTTTACATTACTGCATAAAAGGTCATGCATTATTGTAATTACAGTTTGAATTTCGTTAACATTTCGAATAACTCCAGGATATCAGTTGTTTGATTGAAACGAGCTGCAGCATATTCACGAGTTGAAGTTGTCTAACCAGAGCCGGAAAGCAGGGTATCGATACTTCAGATAGTATCTACGTCGGAACTTTTGAAAAACTGATCATGATATCGTAACAGTCAATTCTGAATATTTCCTAATGCTGGAAACTTGGCCAACGTATTGCGTTACTCAGTGCTTGCAAAAAGCAAGCTGCGTTTCTAGCCAGAAGTATAAGCCGGGATAGGTTATATCTTCTTTGCGTGAAGTATATGTTACCACATTTTGTGTTGATTACGGCACGACCACAAGAACGGGCTTTACTTTTCTGAGAAACTAAAATTTCTGTGATTCCCACTGCAAACTGCAAAACCATTTTCTTGTACATGACACACCGTGGGAGATGGAGTGAAATTGGTTAGCGTGTACATTCATTGTGTGTGACGAACGTTACGCAGGGTTGCATAGCTCAAAGTATTTCAGCCGTGCTGGAGCATTCTAAAAGGCAATATCGATCGAATAATCCAACAACTGTTTAAATTTTCAGCTCCCTGAGTATCTATTCTAAAACAGGCCCATGGCTAGCCCAATGAGGCACCCAAACAGCATCAGGAGGCCCCCCAAATCATGTGAGCGAGCCCCCTCCAACCATTTCAGTGAGACCTCTGAAACCATGTCGGTGAAGCTTCTCAGCCAGTGAATGTTTGTATTGTGTTTATTTTCACACTACTTTGTATAAAACGTTACAATAGCAAAGTGGTACCATAATGAATCACTCAATGCTAGTGTTTAATAATAAATTAAAATGTTAATTTTGTTTGGTCTTTTTGGTTATAACACCGATTCAGAACTGATCGCGATTTTGTTGGGTCTTTTTGGTTATAGTGTCGATTCAGAACTAATCGTAACAATTGTGTACTTTTATATAACCGTTTCAACCGCACTAACGAGCTGCATCGAATGGCATCAAAATTCGCTAAATCATAAAGATTTATGCCCATATCACTAAAAACGTAAGGCTTATCAAAAGCCTAAGCCGTTTACCACGAATGCAACAAATTTTGACACCATTCGCGTCAGCTTGTGAATGCGGTTAAAATACTAACATTTTACTAGAAAATTTTCAGCGCCAAGGATGACCACAAATATCGAAAATAAATTTGTCATAAATATGGTTGTAATGGTGATTTTTTAACAGTCCGTACTGTTTATAACAACACTCCGCGCGCAGCAAAATTAACGTTGTTTCTTTCATATTGACCGTTTTCGGGCTGGAGACAACTTAAATAGCCATTATTGTTTATATCTTGTAATGTAATTGTCGTATGTCTCTCTGTGTGTCACAAATTTTGGGTTTGTCACATATTTTTGACCATAACTTTTGAACCCGTTTTTGGATATTTGTACGATTTTTTGTTGGCTAGGAAATCGATATGGGGGTATCCCGTATGCTTTTTTCACAATCCACCCCTTTTAATTAAAAAATAGTGTCATTTTATTGGTTTTCATAATGTAAGTTTTCAACTGCTTCATGGACTTTGACAGACTTTTTTGTTTAATTTCTTTAAAACGTGCCGAAAGTATCGACGAACTTTTGCAAATAGGATGTACCCCTAATTGGGGGACACCCCTTTAAACTATCTTATAATGTAATTGCCGTATGTCTGTCTGTGCGTCACAAATTTTGGGTTTGTCACATATTTTTAACCATAACTTTTGAAACCGTCTATGGATTTTTATGAGTGTTTTGTTGGATAGTAAATCGAATATGGGAATGCACAAACAATATTTTTGGACATCCCCTTCGCTTTTTCCACAACCCACCCCCCTTTGAATTAAAAAATAGTGTCATTTTAGAGGTTTCCATGCTGTAACTTTTAAACTGCTTTATGAATTTTGACAAACATTTTTGTTTCATTTCTTTAAAACAAAGATACGTGCCGAATGAATCAACGAACTTTTTAAAGGAGATGTACCCTCTAACTGGGGGACCCCACCCCCTTAAACAATCCTAATGTCCCAAGTTTTGAAAAAGAAATTTGTCAGATTCGGAGTCCACATCTTGAATATTGATAGATTTTTTGTTTCCATCAGAAAGGGGAAACGTTGACACCAAAAATAACATTTCAGTGCGGTACACCCCAGCTAAGAAGGGATTCCCCCAACTCTTGCCGTATAAAAAATATTCTGCACGCTGTTGCCCAACAATAATTACATTCAACAAATACAAATGAAACAACTAAGAAAGAGAAAACAATACCGAACGAGCGATGTAAAAACAGAGTACGTTTGTATTTTTTTACAAATGTCATAACTTAAAAAATACTGTTTTCCGGAAAAACGTGGCCCGCAGGCGCGAAGCGGACCGGCGCTCGTATATATATATAACCTGTAAAACACTGATCCAATTGGCCTCGTATGTTCACACTGCATAATCATCACGTTTCATATATGACTTAGAATTCATGATTAATGCTGGGCTGAACCTGTAACGGGGTGTGCGCAAACCACTGTACTATATAGGAGCTGTTGCTACGTTCATTTAAGAATCTCGCGAAACAAAACAAATAACAAGAAGATAATATGCGATAAACTCTGTTAACACAGAATAATTCATTGTGTGAGTTCCATTTTCGGACAGTGAGCATTTAGGGTTTAGGTAATGAGTGAAATAAAATTAAATTAGTGTTACCAATCCAACTGTCACATCGCAGCATTTAGCAAAAAAGGGCTTATGCTTAGAAACAATGGGAAAACATACACATCCGGTTCGAGTTTTGAAGCAGGTATGAAGGGTTGAATGGCGTTGCCGCTCTGCGCTTCACCATGGCAACATGTAAATTTTAGGTATTGTCAGTGTTTATATATTTCACATTTGAAATCTAAGAACAGTATCGTGTAAATGTGGCTCTAAGATGGACGCAGCAGAATTTCCATAAAAGCACTGTTGAAAACGAGGAATTTCTAATTTGCGCTCATCTCAGGACGACCGATTCTTTGTAACATATAATAGGACTTTAGTGACGGCAGCGGAGTGCTTTCTATAGTGTGCGAAGCGAGCAAGGTTTTCTTTCGTATGCTCACCGACGTAAACTACCGTGTCCGTCCGTCCGGTCGAATTTTTAATATGTTTTATGAATGAGTCAAGATATTGCGTTCATTTCTGTATGATAGCCTATATCTAGGATCATGAAATATCGTGCAGTATACGATTTTTATTGCAGCTGAAAATGATGCTTTGAATCAGTAAAAAATTACCTCAGATTGGCACATTTTTTCTTATAGTGGTATGCTTTGACGGGGTATTTCTACAATTTCGTGAGGTAGGAGAATTCGTTGGTGAAAAATGTTGTGTATTTCTGATACATGAGATTTAAAGCTTTATTGACCAATACATTTTGTCAGAACCAAGGATAACCAGATAAAGACATAAAGCGTTGTCTCAAAGACTTGTTTCGTTTTACTGTCGCCGTGAATAGTGACTTTGATCGCTCTAGATTGTTGTTCTTTAATATTTTAGTTTTATAAACAATTTTCATACCATATTAAACAATAGCAATTTCTTAAAAGGAATGGCACTGCGATGTGGTCAATCCAGTGTTGAATTCATTCGGCACTATCATTTCGAAGACACATTGCTTTGACAAATTAGACGGTGGCCGAATCCGCTGACTTCATCAGGAATCAATGACGGAGCAAGGATCGTAGTTAAGCAAACATCAGTAACAATCCCAAGCACCGCTAACTAAAGTTGCTTGCTCTAGTGGCAACAGCGGCGACCAAAATGAATGTGTGCAAAAACGATGCAATAATGGTTTAATGATGTTGATTAAGTAAAGCTCCTAAAGTGGACTGCAGCTCTCAAGGAATACTTACGAAGTTACTACATTGTTCCAACAGATGTTATTTGGGATCTTAACGTATTCCCCAAACAGTCACATTCAGTGGTAGAAGATTTATTTCAACTGCAACAGCAACGTGCTATTAAAATTTGGATCAGCGTGCAGTGTTCCTCAAAAAAAATTTTTTTTGGAAAATGGTCATATGCGGTATTTTTGAACTTAGCTCGTCGAGCAGATTCGATTGGTACCAATTTCAGCGGCGTACGACCATTTGCTGATCCCCTCCAGCACAAACAGCGCCGAAAGTTTCGACTCCCATCTCTGACCTCTCATAACAATGATAAGGTAAATACCAAGTTTACTAGTGTTTGTAAACAGCAAAATACGTTGCGTTGCAATGACAAAACTGTAGTGTAAAATTGCAAATTTGAAAATTAGATTTTGGACTCCCCGATACCTTTGGAAGGTACGCGAATCTTGGCTACAGAGAGCTAATAACTTCAGGTGATATGCTTACCAGCTTAAAGGTTGTTAAATTTGCTTCAGGTGACTGAGCAATATAAAAACGTGCAAATCAACCAACAGTAACTTTGGAAAGACGCCGATAAAACTATAATCTAGGGTTTTGGATCGTAACCGGTACACTCTTTGCTATAAAATTAACAAGTCGCACAGCTTGGTGCGTGTGTCGGATTTATTTGGGACTTCATGCCAGTAGGGTAGGGGCTGCGATGTTCCGTAAAACCTAGACACTGCTAGGATCACGCGGCGATAGAGGCGCTTCACAACGTAAGCGCAGTTGAAAAATTGATGATATAAAATGAACCACAATCCACTCGGTCATTGTTGACATTTATTGACATAGCAAATCTTGGTCGCTTTTATCAGTGATATACCAAATGTCAAATTGATCAACGTTGACCAATATAAGACAAACGGAAAAAATATCAAAATATAACGTAAATCTTTGAGTAATACGGCGTTTACGTTATAGAACTCCCGCCATGTGGAAGATTTGTCCACGTGTGGTCGCGACCATACCATGATGCGGGGTACTCGGAAGGATGTACAATTCAGCAGAAATAACGTTGTCGCTGACACCATGTATATTACACAACGGTGTCTTCAACACCCTATGTTGAATAGTTATTTAAAAAGGCGGAAAAACTAGCTAAGTACGTGGAGAAAACTTCCACATGGTGGGCAACTTATAACGTAAACACCGCATAAAACAAAACTCAAAATTTAAGGGTTCTCGGAAGGATCGCTTCTTGAGTGCTATAAGGCATCTAAGGATTGTTGGCTTAATCCAACAGGCTTCGGTAATAAGAAAACTAAATAATTCTAAGCGGGAGCATTAAATAGTTAAAATTTGAACACGGAATATCAGTGAGAATGTGAACACTGGAGAGAGAATCAAAATCTAAAACCCGATCAATGTGAAGTCTACTCCAATCTAATGCGTGAATCTGAACACGTAAATCAGTACAAATTTAAGACCACTGGTATTAGGCCTCCTGTAAAGGGGATAGGGAAAGGAGGAATCGGCCTTATTTCATATACATAGGCTTAGGGGTTGACTTTCATTGGGGACTTCTAGTAATCATACCACACAAAAACACGTGTACCACCGACTAGGCCGAACACGCTGGTAAAACCCGGCAGCGCTCTCCTTAGCTAAATCCTTGGGAACTAAGGGTACCTCCTTTCTCGAAGGCCTAGAAAGCTGGAGTCGTATAGACACAGTTCCCGGGAAGCCGAAGGTTTAACTGGGTAATGCATGAGTAAACTTATGGTGCGCCCCCTACCTTCCCTTTTGTCATTAGCGATCGCTTGTTCGGTGTAGCAGCCATCTGTCAACGTAACAGAGAACTAAAATTGGGGTTTTGGGCATCGGGACCAAAATGTTAAGGAACAGAAAATTGGCCTATTAACAGTTACTTCAAAAACGTTAAGTAACAGGTTTATGACCGTTTGGCATTTGAACTGGAAAATTTTTATTTTATTATCGAACGAAAATTCCCCCGTTTAATATTTTAACACAAGCACATCATATTATAAGTTCGCGAACTACATGTATTATCAATAATAAAACGAAATGTGTTTGCGTAACGAAAAAAATGCGGAATGCTAGTTGCCTCATTGTGCGTTGTGAAACAAATTTGTGGCCAAATAGCAAATAGGTGCATTGTGTTAGCGCACAGCAATTACACCGTTTTGCAATCAGTCCTGCGTTCGCGAACGGAAATTTTTGAATTTTTCACTTGGCTATTACAATGAATTTTTTGTTCGCTAACAGGGTTTTGTACATATATAGTGTCAAAATGGGATGGTACGGGCGCAGCTTAAGTTTACACATATATATCCCGCCAATGCCATTGGAAAGGGTTCTTGTTTTGGTCCACCCAATTCGTTAATTTTTCCCTCCAGTACAGATAAGCATATACATAATATAATGCGCGGTCATATATGTATTTGTTAAGGTATTAAACGATATATATTTGACATACTATCAGAGCCGAATCGGATCGGGTTTTTATGATTTTTGAATTTGGGTCGGCTCTCATGTTGGATGTCGGGGCTTGGCTCGGCTCGAAATCAGTTGGTGCAGTCCTGGGATTGTACCCGAGCCCAACAGATTTAAGCTTCGACCCAACTTCTCACATTTACAATCTGTGTTTAATTGTATCTTTTGTATTAATAATTATTTTTTCATCTTCATGCCCAATGTATATACTCTATTTATTCCAAATCTTAAAACTTTGAAAGGTACTGAAAATTCTAGGTTGATCAATATCATGCGAGTCTCAGCTACTCAGCCATAATTTAATCAACGAAATTTCCTAACTTTAAAAATACACCTAAGCTGGAGTTGTCACTGAGTAAACGGGGACATAGGGTGGGTGAGTTTGAACGCTGCAGTTTTATAAAATGGACGTGGAAAGGACTGGGCGCGAAAACTCATGAACAGTCATGCATACAAATTTCTGAATACACGGTAAGCTGTGTTACGACTATCAGTTGCACAGTGCCATAATTTATTTAGTCACCAAGTCTCTCATGAAGCAGTGCGTGAGGAAAACTACAATTCCTCACGCACAGGCGTTGTGTGCCGTACTATCAATAACAGTTTTCATCACAGCCGTCAGGCTGTCACATTGTTTTCGGTTTTTTCTAACTGCACAAAATGCCTTGGAAATTTACAGTACTGTGTCGTGGTTTGACGGGTAAAAAGGTAGAAGTGGCACACGTCAAACGCCTCGGCTGCGACTAACACCCATAAACACAAAAAATCATTTTGAAATCGCTATTTATTTATATAGTATTTTATCATGAACAGCAGTTGAACACTGAATCTGACCGTGTAACAAAACAAATATAGTATGAAATATCAATGTTACCACTTTTAACAGTTTTGAATTTCAGAAAAATTTACTGATACAAAGCGATGGCGTTCAGCCGCTCCACCTTAAGTTTGTAGGTTCTTGCAACGTTTCAAAATAATGATCCACTTCTCTAGTGAGATCGCTTATGCAACTATTTATTCGTCATTGTAAGGTTCACACAATGCAGATACATGTTGTCGAATGCTGATGCGACCTGTTTTCAGATCAAAAAATAATCAACTTAATGCCTCCAGTTAGGTAAACGTACATCATGACTTTTAGACAAATGACTTGTTTGCTGTTAATTTCAATATGAAAATAAACGCTAGCTGCACTATGTTGTGCTCTTAAATTTTTAAATTTAGTGCATTCAAACGTGTGTATAATTTAGTTGTCAAACTATTTTCCCGACGCTGGATATTATTTTGTACAAGTTTTTCAACTAATCATATAAGTTTCACTGTTTTTATTTAAATGTTACATTACTGCTATTTTGCTTAATGTTTCACTAATGTTTACTTTCTACGACAAGGATAAGTCTTATAACCGATGATTAACAAGACCGGTCTTGCCTCGCCTCAAAATTGTTTGTTTTGATAAGCGATTTTTGTGTTCAAATATATCGTTTGTAGCAACTACAATGCCTTATGGTTGTCATATTGTTTGCGTGTGCCATGCTGCGCACCGTCTCCTACGTTTAAATGCACGTTTTCAAATAGATAATAATACCGTAAAATCGATCACCCGCATTCGCTTACTAGCTAAAAACATCTCGGATTCCACCCACAAGATGAGGCGAAACAAAAAGTCATCCGTAAACAGATCTTGCTACAGCATTAAGTTATCAAACTCACTGCTATTCCGTCGTAACACATTACACGTTTTGTTATTAAGTTTTACATCCCGAAAGTACTTTGCTTACTAGCTAAAAACGTCTCGGATTCGATCCACAAGATGAGGCGAAACAAAAAGTCATCCGTAAACAGATCTTGCTACAGCATTAACTTATCAAACTCACTGCTATTCCGTCGTAACACATTACACGTTTTATTATTAAGTTTTACATCCCGAAAGTACTTTTAGAAAAGTATCCGAGTCATGGAAAGTGTGTCTCATATATGCTTGGTTCTGGTATTAAGACAAGTCCGCGAAGTTTCAGAACACCAGTTGCACCGTAATCAACGGCAGAATTATGCTTTATAGCTTATTCTCGAATATGCTTTTATACTGCGGAGACTTACCTCATTAAATAAAGCACGTGTTTTTATCTGAAGCTAAAAGACAATGCAGTTGTGATTCCAGACAGAACAACATGAGTCGATTTTAATACCTTTCGTGTAAATATTGCATAACAAAGTAACTTTTTGTAAATGACTGATTGGGTTAATTTGTACCACGTTCGAATTTTGTTTGATGGGTACGACTATGCTCTGAAAAGTTAGCCTTTTAAAATAAAGCTATTCATCTTAAACATTTTACACCCTCTTCGATCAGAAACACTATCTTCGGTTATTAAAAAATGCAGCAGTAGGATTTGATATGCTGTATGTTTATAGTGAGCAGTTGATTACTGATGTCAGCAGTTATAGGGAGATGTTCAAGAGGATAGTATTGTGTAATTGCCACAAAGGAACGTATGAGTTCTTAATGCTAAATAAAAGCAATATACCGGAACGTTTTCACTTTTACCATACCAGCACTAAACTGGTTTCATTCAACTAGTTTTGTAAACTCCGTAGAAATTCATTTTTAACCCAAATAGCAAAATAGAATTGTTGATGGGCGTGAGTTAAGTTTACTGTCGCATAAGATTTAGGCTTAATCTAAGGTTCAGGCATAAATCTAAGGTTTAATATGAGGCTTACGATTTTTAAGTTTTAGTCATATGTTTAGATTTGGCCTAAGTTCTAGATTTACTCTATACATATCCACTAAGACTTAGCCTAAAAGCCGTAGACTAAGGCTATGTTTTGGACCAAACCTTAGCCTTTGTCTAAACCTAAAAGCTCCGGCAAGTCTGAGGTTTAGAATATGTCAAAGCTAGATTACGGCTAAGTTATGGACTAAACTCAAATTTTAGTCTAAACCTTAGCTTTAAATTGAGACTAAGCCTGGCTAAACGATAGCCTAAGGCCAAAGTTTAAATTCCCAGTTTCCATAGATTCTCAGTTTAAACTTTCTTAAACCCCAGCATCTCCAGCTTCCAATATTTCAACTATCCGCAGATTTCCAGTTTTAAACTTTGCCAATTTCCGCAGATTCGCAATATCGCAGTTTCTGAAACCCCCACTTTCTCAAATTCCAACTTTCCCAATTTGCAGTTTCAAAAAATTTCCAGGTTCGTAAATTGCCAGTTTTCAAATTCCCAACTTTTCACATTCCCAAATACCCAGTTTCCCAATTTCCCGTTTTCCAAGTCCATATAATTTCACTAAATTCAAAATTTTAAATCACACTTTCTTAAATTCTCCCTTTCACAGACTCCCAGTTTTCCAAAGTTCAGACTCCGTATTTTACCCGAATTCAAGATTTGCCAAACACCCCTGATTCCGAAATTCCTTGTTTTTCAAATTCTAATGTAGACTCAATTTTTCAATTTCCCAAATTCACAGTTTCCCTAAATACTGTAGTTTCCCAAATTAAATGAATTTCTGCATTTTTTATTTGCCATGGTAAATTTTTTAGATTTCAGCGGACATTTGGGAAACCTTTCAATCTCATGTTGGCCATGCAAAGTATATATGACGTTTACCTTGTAGCCTTCCAGTCATCAGTCAATCGGAAAAGTTGAAAATTTTATTTGATCTTAATTTGAAGTCTTAATTTGATCTTACAAATTGTTGACTCGGACATAAAAGACTCAAGATTGCTTATACCCTAACCTGTTACTTTTAGCGAAGCGTGATTTTTTCGTTTAAATTATTATAATAAATGTTTGCTTTTTGTAAAAAAAGCAACATTATTTGAGTGAAAACTAGTTTTGAATTTTTACTACATTTGCAACAATTATGTACAAGTAAGGCAATAACATTTCAATGTTGAAGTTCCAAACGTTAGTTTCAATGATATAACGAATTATGAAAGTAATTATCGTTAGCATTCGTCTATCAAGCATTTGAATTGAATATGTTCATAGTTTATATGTATATATTTCCAGATTGCCGAATATATATTTTACTGCGGCGATTTGCAAAAAAACAACTAATATTTGTGATATCGCCAGCCAATATGTTTATCGAGCTAGCATCCATTTTAAGATAAGGGTGGAATACTTGCCCGCGAACGAAGTTAAATACAAATGCATCTAATATATTTAATGTTCTGTATGAGGATAAGGAGCCAAAGAATTTGAAGTGAGCTGCTAGTTTCTGCGCATTGACTGGCAATTTACGAAACGTAACATCTTGGAATATTTGTGTCTCATTGAAACTTTACACCTACTGCATTAAAAGCGTTAAAACCTAAACAGTGCTAATCCGTTGAAATTCTTATAGTGATGCAACAAATCTTTGAAAGAGACATATTAGTTGCTGCAAAGATAGGAAACGCTCCTTCGTCCATACGGATATGCGATGACTCAGATGTGGGCCTGTACGAAAATTTTTAAGCCAGCTGATGCCCGCGAAAATTGAAGCCTTGTCCACAGCCACTACGCCAGTACAAGGTACCTGAGCTGGATCAAATTTTTTCTGACAAAATGTAATCCTATATCGGGAGTTTCGCAACTTTGTGTTTTTTATTTTTATCTGTATATTCCACTCCATTTAACCGATTCCGTGTTAGTGGTATTCGCCATGTAGGCACACGGCGAACAAAGGGACACACTTTGGTCATCCATCTCCTAACGCCCAAACTACAACATTAAAAGAAATGTCACCCACGCAAGGACATTATGAAATTTATCAGATCCTGGTCCCATAATCTTTATCACAGCGCCGATATAACAAATCGATCAGATTTTGGGACGGATGCCCACTAACATAGTTTTTAAAAAGTTGCGCTGACTAAACGAAGAAGATCATTCATTCCTTTGAACAGCGCTCTCAGTAAAGGGAACAATCTAATAATAAACACCGAGAATGTGCTACTAAAAGAAATCACGAGAAATCACAAGAAATAGTAATTTCAGCTGCAGGTACTTAAATGCTTCATTTGCTAAACTGAACCACTATGTCTTCTTGATTCCGCCGCGTGTGTGAAATCATATAACCATTTGGACAGTAGCGCTCGATGCTAAACACATAGGATTATGCACGTTACGGGTATCCACTACCCACGGGGTATACCATATACCGGGTCTCAAGATTTGAGCCCATACCTGACCAGCCTCGTGAGCACATCTCTACGGTAACTGGTACTCTATAATTGTGTTATAAGCAAAAAGCTGCAAAATACAGGTTGCTTTATGGATTTAGTCAAATTTTTTATATGTTACGACATATACAACAGCGGTCCGTGGTTAAAGCAATTCCATCATGATACATCTGAAAGCCGCAACAAATGGCCAGTAAATATAATATCAGATATTGTGTACATATCACAGCGTTTTCGTAATAACCAATATTATATTATGCATCTAAGCATCTTGATAACTGATATTATTGTGCAACAAAAAATAGAGGTATATTGAGCTGTTCGTTCATAATAGTGCTATCATGCAATCAAACAGTTCATAAACGGCAGTAATCTCTAAGGAAATAGAAATTTTGAGTTATGCTATTAGTCAACAGTATAACTATGCTCATAATCAACAAATTTATGATACTTCGAAATATATTGATATCAAAATTCTTTACCAATAAAGTATGCGCGAGGTATGATATGCTGTTAACAGTGTTCTTATAATAATGCTATGACGTATTTAAGGACTTGTTAAGACATGCCAAAGCGGGATTCACAAATGAGGAACAGACGGAAGTTTTTAGGTGCTAAGTGTAGCATATTTGCCGTGCTGCAATGTAATCGTCTCGAAGTACTCCAGCACCGTAGGTAAATATGCTGTTACTTCGTTAACGCAGTGATGATTGGTTTATATCTAAAGTCAGTATGAATTGCATTGTCTGTAAAGAGGACTATAAAAACACAAAAGCAAATTATACCGTAATGAAGTGTCCTTTTATGTAACACATTTTTAAGTAATGAATTTCTTAGCTGACGTATATGTTGTTACATTGCTTGGCATTAAACTTTATCTTATGTACTTTGTTTACGTATAAGATGACAGTTTTGCTGATGAACAGTGTTTTAATATACTTTCAAAACTAAACGATTTTATTAAATGCTTTGTATATCATAAATTTAGTGGTTCTCAGGGTTGGAAAGCATCTGTACTAAAAAGGTTTCTTGTCAGAAATACAATTTAGGCTATGGTATAGAATGGTTTCGTATTTATTTTTTTTTATCTGCCGAATTAACTTTTGTAAAGGCATGCGTATAAATATATACTCAGTGCCATATTAATAAATGAATTTTTTGCAGAATTATTGTAGCATCAATAGCAAGGTTACATTAATCTTGTTGATACCTTATTTTTGTGAACAGACCGACGATACTTTTTGGTAATTTCCTTAATTGCACCATTCGATCGCATCATGTAATTTTACTCCAAAGAACACTTACGTGCCGAGTTGTAAAATCATTACAATGGTTATACGTGACGCCGAAAATTCACGCAAACATTTTCAGACTATCATTAGCATCATGTCAAAAATATTTTTCAGCCCCACGCAATATTATGGCATCTCGTCTTTTTGTTATCTTTTCAAAGAATGCCTGTCTACACAATAAATTATTTGGAAATATCTAGCAGAAAGAGCTTTGTACCGTCGGTTTTGTTAGCAATTTTATTTCATTATTATTATTATATACTAATTATTATTAGTCGATATGTGAGTGTGAGCATGTTACAGAATAATTGTTTACTATAGATAATAGTAATCATCTGTTATAAAAATTCCAAGTATAGCTTATTACGGCTGGAAAAATTTTGTTTTGTGTAGCATGGAGGTAGATGCTATAATTATATACCAAGCTATTGGCCAATTTGATAGAATGGGCGCTTCACTAACGTTCAAACACAAACCAGTCAGTGTATAACCGAGCTATATTCACAGATAATAGGCATACTGCTAAGATTGCATTACATGTAGCTCACTATTGGTACCGACTGGGCAGTAGTATCCTTTTCTGCTTAACTAAATGTTTGATGTCTTGTGAGGAAGTAGCAAAAGGGAAATCACGTTCTGATCGTTATATCTTGGTGCAATCATAAAGGATGCTTTAATTTCTAATTAGAAATAAACCCACATTTTGTCACATTGTAAAATTTCGCAACACTAGAAGACAGCCGCAATCTTGAAAATGTAGCGTAGGCCGAATATGTATTTCGTTAATTAACAATTTTCTGTGGAAATGACAGTTTAGGCACTGTAGTACAAGCAGCACAGCTGCCATATACGCTGAAAGTAGACACTCTGTTTAATTAAAATTTAGTTTCCTGTTCAATTAGTTCAGATTTAATTTATCCAAGCGTTCATGTTAGAGCTTTGACAAAGAGAATTACATTTGTCCATACATTTTTACACTCTGTCTATGGCCAAGTAATAAAGGGTATTATCCCTCAAGTAAAGAGAGGATATAATTCTTCGGGCTAAGACATAAGAAATTTTTTGAGCCAAGATATAAAAACTTCATTTTCTATTCTTACAAGTACACACATTTTCACTGAGAAGGGTAATTTAGAGTTTATTCGGACACCAAAAGTTCACCTCAACCGGGCCTCAACTAGAATGAAAATTAGTAGGTGTGGCTAACAAGCCATTTACCTTGCGTTTTCGCCACCCCCCTTCCAGCAAGCTATATCCGCCGCTGCGCCAAAGTCCAACGGGGTATATGTTTTTCTTGAGGATTGCAGGGAGTATTCCTCATGTTTGTCTAAGGTGTATCGGGTATACCTTCCCCCATGGTTTCGTGGGGCTATGAGCAATTAATTCGACAATAACCAGTGAGATTAGAGAATTAGTAGCAATCATCGATGGCTCCTATTGCCGTTTCAATCTCATTGGTTTTTGGTGTCATGATAGGTTGTATCGTCAGGAAACCTTTCAGAGAGCAGCCGATACGCCCATGAAAATCTTGGGATATGTCCCCGCAATCCTTTACGGGTTAGGCCGACAAACCGCTACATCATCGAATAAAGCAAAGTCATGAGTACGACTAAGAGTCATACTCTTCCACAAATTTTTATGGACTTTGGTTTATCTGTTAGCTTAACTTTATACACATAATGGTTCAAAATAGGTTCTTTGTGAAACGTTAACTCAGTTTGCATGTATGCATTGTACGTTTACAATTGGGTATATCCGCTCAGCGAGGATCGCTATTGGACCGACAATAGCAAATAGCTTAGTTGTAACACGAACAGAATTCTTATCTAAACTATTTGGATAATATTCATTGTGGATACGAGAAACTGTTAAAATAACGGTTCGAGTTACATTTATCTTATTGGCCTGATAATGTTAAACCGCATTGGTCAGGATATATTCACAATGGAACCGACAAAGTATTAGTCGTGGCAGAGAATGAACGATAATGTAGGCTGGGAAGGGTATAGAACTCTGTGCCTGGATTGGTTTGATGTAGTTTGCTAGTAAGATAAAATATAATAAGCAAGTAGAAAAGGAATTAGGCAATAGTCTCAGTAAGTCTAATTAGTCCGAGTTCCGACTATAATACATCTGGCCTTTAACTGTAGACAAATTCACACTCTGTGCATTTTCAAATAAAGAAAGAAAGTAAGCGGTGGCATCTGTAATAAAATTTGTAGCAATTCGAATTGAAGAAACTTTTGAAAGTGAAGTTGGTGATTATTCATCCCCAACTACCGTAGGAAGTGGACCTTGGATTATTAAATTACTCCAAACTACCGTGTTGGTAGTTGGGCATTACAATATTTAATTACGATAAATTCCGTGATACTCACAAATCAAGAACCGTTGATCGGTTGGATGTCGTAATATCTCTAAATTTTTGTAATGTCGCGAACTCTTGTGAGTTTGAGATTTTGATTGCTCGCTCCGCAACTTCACCTGAAGATTGTGTGAAGATAATGTGTAGCGTGGACAATTAAAAGGAACTTTTGTGTCCCTTTGAGTACAATTTTGGTTTACGAACAGTTTTAATTCCTAACGAATCCAACTTCAAACCGCAAAATCTCAGTCAAATGATTATGTTGGGCTTTGCAGTTTCAAACGAAACATTTATCTTCAAAATTTTAGCAATCATAACAATCGTCGTTAAGTAGGTCGTGTTCGCATTGCGCCCGAACCGGTCCGATTCGATAGACCGTGCACAGTTTTTCGGTTACTAATCGGATGTGTTGTGACAAACACCGACATACGCATATTAATGGTATGCGGTTGGCACAAAATTTGGATACTATCAGATTGCATCGGATCGAATAGGACGCAATTTGAACATAGGCTTATTAGATATAGTTGCTGGCCTACTGAGCTGTGAAAATACATGCTAGAGCTGGTACAACACATGCTACATTACTGTAAAATATTAGTCACTTTTCGTGCTGTTTATGCCTATGAATATACGCTTTCGCAATAGCAGATGCCATTGTTCATACGCAGAATAACTCTCATAGTTGTGTCTTCAATATTTAGCTTCAATAGTTTGACCAATATGTTATTGTTTTCTTTCACAGCTGCTAGCTGTTGTGACATTGTTTCTGAATTCTGTCAGACACTGTATCCTGTATACGGCGTGAGAGATGAGAGAATTCTTAATATATATTGAACATGTCTGGTCAGGGCTTAAGTTCTCCATAACATGATAAGTATACAACTGATCTTGGTTAGTTTCTATCCTTGTCGTGAAATCGTCTATTAATGATCGTGATCGTTCTACGATGCAAAACAATAATCAAGCTCAGCAGTACTAGTATAAATTCGTTATAATGTAAAGCAATCATCAGATGCATATGTGTGATAAGGTTACGCTTAGAATTGACTTAAAATTAACGAGGCGAGCCATTGGTGGTCAAGCGTGGGACTGAGGGGTTTTTTGGTAACATTGGGTTAAATTAAAGTCTTTCAACCTATCCTATATTATATAATGTTGATGTGCTAGCCATTTTATACATTCTGTCTTTCCTTGCTGTTCTAGTTGTACTTGATTTTTTTACATGTCTAAGGATTAGTTGTGGTGTATAACTGTTCATATGAAATCAGTTGGCGAGAAAACGTGACTTTATTCTGTGTAACGACATAGTAGCCGAATGGCGGTCAAACGTCTTGCTTATCCAACATGTAGACAATTTGAAACAGAAGTTAAGATAGCTTTTTAGAAAATATGTTGATTTACTGCATGCGGAAAAATTGTGGGGATAAAGGTAAAAATTAGAGGAAAATTAGTAAAATGACTGCCAAATATAATTTTGAAAATTTGAGTTTAACAAATTTCAAACATGTACCCTACTCCCCGCCGACCGCCTGATAATTGTTGCGACGACCGCATCGTCGCTCCCGATATCTTCCCTAGGACGCCGGATCTCGCGCATGTGTGCAACTATATATATTTTACTCAAAATCCACAGTTTCACGTGATACAAGCATTAACGTTTAAGAATATATTACTGTTTGTACGCGTAATCCATGTAATTTTAAGGAATTCTTTAAAGCAGTAGAGATATTGTGTGTTAAGTTTCCAAGGCCCGTCCGCTCATGACCAAGACCAGGCGAGAAACCAGAAACCAAATAGTTTCCCTAGTCAAAATTTTTCCCACAATTTTCCTATTTCCGCAAATTTTCCCTTTTAATTTAAATAATTTTGCTCATACAAAAGCTAAATTTTCCGCGCGAACCTTCCGCGTGGAGTGAGGCTAGGGGTTTGAACGGCTGTAAGTGTTTGAATTTTAGGGTAGTATACCCGATGGCCAGTTATGTTTTATAATTATATGCATTTGAATATTTATGTGAAGCATATGGTGCTAAAAATTCTATAATAGCATGAGGCCCACGAAAATGGGAAAGGGAGAACCAATCGCAACTTGATGTTCCAGATCAAATAGATCTCAAGTTGTGGTGGCAGAATCTGGTCGTGCCTAGCCTATTTATATCCAATTCCTTCGTAATCTAACGTGACGTTTTTCAATCTTGGACAAGTTTTTGTCGGCAGCGGACAGAACCGCGATAGTTTGCATGCTAGCTATGTACACTAGCCACTTAATCCCAATAGTTGTTGCTCGGTTGAACCGCCTAAAACAAGAGAATTTCAACGAGCGTGCAAACGCACGCTGCGTGACAAACTCATTACGCTGTAAAAAATAGGTCACTTTATGAATTAGTGCGAAGAAGAAGAACGAAATACTGTTGCTGAAAAAAAATTGACAACTTTTGGTTTATCTAATGGCTTAAAAATAAACAGGTTAACTAGAGATATCTACTTGTCAGTCGCGAGCAAAATATTTGTGATACCTAAAATTTTTCACGTTTAGTCAAACGGGTTTCAGCAAAACAATGAGGTTTGGCGTCTGAATTTGATTCAACAAATCCTGAACATAAAGTATACTGAAAACCGATTCGGGAAGTCGCATGAAATTTTCAGAAATGTTAGGAAATACCGGAGTGTATGAAATATGTGACATAAATTTGTTAAAAACGTCTGAGAAGTGAAACCAATTTTTCTGCCAACAAATTATTGTTTCAAATTTTAGCAAATATTCTCTAAAATTTCGAAATATCTTTTTATATGTTGCGCTTGACAACAGAGAACAACTACCTGCTGAAATTATTGTGGGTAATTTGATTTTCGCTTTAAGCGAAATTGGCATATATTTATCAGCGTTTATTTTTATTTTTAGGTAGTTGAGCATACCGTAATTACAATAATCGAACTGCAACAGGATTTCACGGTATTATATATTTATGCATTATATAGCGAACTTGGCATTGGGGACCCGGAACCTATGCTTATGATAGTTTTGGACATAAATAACTGACCTGCAGACGTGTCGATGCGACGATGGCCAACGACAGCATAATATAATAAACACAATGATGTTTATCGAATTGTGCAACAATACTCGATGCATGACTGCTTTGATTTTCCTGCTGTCATTATCGCTGCTCATACAACGTGTGCATTGTGTTAACGATAATGGGACCTGTTCGTAGGTTTGGTTCTGAGTACTTTAGTTTACTTTGTACTGCTGTGCAACTATACTCAAAAACTATTTTCATGAAACTTAAACGAATTTTGTCTTGAATTTTGCGTCACCAGATATCCTATTAAAGTTCAGAGAACTGTTCTTTGAAATGTCAATTAATAATCTTTAAAAAAAGTTATTATCTCTGAAATTTTTAGAAATTATCGTTGAAATTTTAAGGAATAGTTGCTCTTGGAATTTTGACAAATATCTGGATGTGCAAATTCAAAGAAACTTCTTTTATGTTTAATAAAAATGGATTTTGAGTGCATATTCATAACAGTTTGCTCTTGTTTAGCATAGAACTAGCGTAAACTTCCAGCATGAGCGTTGATAATAAAGCATATATTGTAGTGAACCAGTTTGTTCCGTTCCATTAACGTATTTTAATGCATAACAAATTGTTTGTTTAGCTACATTTTAACAATAAAAATTCAGTTTTTCGGTATAACTACAGTACAATAATTGCTAAACAGTAATCACATAAATGTTGCAATTCATAGCAACAACTTTGCATTTACTATGACTGGTTTATGACATTCCATCAAAAACAGTAGGATGTAACATTTACTGCTAGGTTTATAGCATAGGTTATTAGAATACAATAGGAAATAACATACTTTTTAGTGTTGAATTTAGGAGAAATATTGCTTGTTGAAATACCTTCTCCGAACGTAAATTTATATAGTAATATATTAAGGTTCTAGCGATTTTTTTCGTACAGTTCGACCGGAATATTGATAGTGGCCAAGTTATCTCGTTGGAAGTGATACGTTTACCCAGCTGCGCTAACGACAACTTGTATCGTCACCTGCGCCGTGGGATTAGCTTCAAACTTTGTGTTTAGGATAAATTTGTGCTATTTGAACTGAGTTCTTTACAAATCACTAGTTTTCACTTGCGGCATTCTGCTTGTTGATGTAGTCGTTGAAATTAGAGATGAATACAAAAAGTGAAATGCCTTTACAATAATCAGACTAGGTTTAACAGAGGCTAGTTTGTTTCAATCTAGTACTTTTACAAGTATACTGTCTTTACAATAGTGCAATTGCAAAACAGCAAAATATATTTTTCTTTCAGAAATCATTGTGCCATTGATATGAGATTTTCGACAGACATAACCTGTTCAACACATTGCTAGTAGATCTATTGCCGGACTGTTACGCCAGTCCTCTAGACTGCGTCCTAATATTCGCATAAATTTTACATAAGAGACCACAATAAATAGCTACAACGTATTTTCTTGTTGTATCTATTAATTAAGTTGTTGGCCGTAGAATACTTAAAGTCGGCGTCTTGCCAGCTAGGAAGCTTTAAGCCAATGGTTTCAGCACAATGTATAGGTATATATTTATTGTTTCAGTAATCGCTGTGCAGTTGATACGAAAAATCCATCATGTTGGCTAGAAACGTTACAGTACTATCGTGAAACGACATTAAAGCAAATGGACATTTATCTCAAAGTATACGTTGGGACAATTGAATGGGTTAAAAAACATCCAGAAGCTGAGTCAAGTGGAATCCCATCGTTAAACTTTACTCCATCACAATTTCAAACCGAGCTTCATACGTGGAATGTGATATTAACACAATCAATCGACAGGCCTACTATTACGGTGACCGATTTGCAAACAATCGTTTATGCCTTACTAGAACGTGTAAGAGTTGTGTATTTTGAAATATAGATATACATCAAATAATACCACGTTATTTACAAAACAAAATACTATCACAATGTCGTATTTGTGATAGTCCACGATAGTAAAACTATATGTTACCTTGATACCGGTACGGTTATAAAATATTTAATTTTATATGGCTAGAGGTTCTTATTTGAATAAAAATGTAACCAGTAACAAGTCGCTATTTTACACACGCGAGGTACGGTACGGTTATAAAATATTACCGGTACGGTTATAAAATATAAGTGATACCGGTACGGTTATAAAATATTTAATTTTATATGGCTAGAGGTTCTTATTTGAATAAAAATGTAACCAGTAAGAAGTCGCTATTTTACACACGCGAGGTACCGTACGGTTATAAAATATTACCGGTACGGTTATAAAATATAAGTGATACCGGTACGGTTATAAAATATTTAATTTTATATGGATAGAGGTTCTTATTTGAATAAAAATGTAACCAGTAAGAAGTCGCTATTTTACACACGCGAGGTACGGTACGGTTATAAAATATTACCGTTACGGTTATAAAATATAAGTGATACCGGTACGGTTATAAAATATTTAATTTTATATGGCTAGAGGTTCTTATTTGAATAAAAATGTAACCAGGAAGAAGTCGCTATTTTACACACGCGAGGTACGGTACGGTTATAAAATATTACCGTTACGGTTATAAAATATAAGCGATACCGGTACGGTTATAAAATATTTAATTTTATATGGCTAGAGGTTCTTATTTGAGTAAAAATGTAACCAGTAAGAAGTCACTATTTTACACACGCGAGGTACGGTACGGTTATAAAATATTACCGGTATCGGTACGGTTATAAAATATAAGCGATACCGGTACGGTTATAAAATATTTAATTTTATATGGCTAGAGGTTCTTGTTTGAATAAAAATGTAACCCCGAAGAAGTCGCTATTTTACACAGGCGAGGTACGGTACCGTTATAAAATATTACCGGTACCGGTACGGTTATAAAATATAAGCGATACCGGTACGGTTATAAAATATTTAATTTTATATGGCTAGAGGTTCTTGTTTGAATAAAAATGTAACCCGGAAGAAGTCGCTATCTTACACACGCGAGGTATACAGTCTTCAAAACTTCTTCTGTTCATAGTTTCTTCTGAACAGGAGTTTAAGGCAAACGAGAATGGTTTGAGGAAAAATGCAACCATATTCAACGATCCACAGAGATTAAAATTGATTTTAAATAAATATTTTGCGACCATCTGACGCTAGCTGGTTCTGCAAATACAATATGAATTTGTCAGAAGTAAAAAGTAGTACTTAGCTATACATTAGGGCTGGCGTCGCAGCAGTGCACTACTGAAGAGTGTAATACTCTTCAGTTTTCCTTTATTTTCGTCCATGGTACGTCGAGGTCGATTTCGGCCAAGTGGTTGGAAAACACGATCCACCCCACCTATGTTCTTTGACCGCCATATGCAGACCCACAGGCTTTCGAACCAACCATCGATTTATACCGCACCCAGGTTTTAAACCACTAAGGTCTGACCCCACAGGTTTTCGACCCACAAAATCCAGTCACCCTCTCAGGTTTTCAACCCACTAAGATCGTTGTACTAGCATTACCTATGAAATGTATTGCGTGCACGTATTTTCGTAGGCTGGTACATTATTGGCGCTGCTTGCTGGCTTCAACCTTTTTGTTTGTGATGTTTTAAGCTGTATTTCTTTAATTCTGAGGTTAAGTATTTTGTTTTATGCGCTGACATTTTATTTTATTCGTAGGATAAGTTTTTGTCACGACCTAACACGCTGCGACTTTATTTTGGCTTTTGTCAGACTGTGTATGCGCCTCGCATACATTAGTAAATTATCAGAAGTAAATGCAATTTATAGGCATATGTAAGGGTAGTAATCTCTTTTCTGTCCTTGTGTGCGTATGTTTAGTCTATTACATTCTACATTAGTCAAAACTGAATCATCAATTCGTCTGTCTCTAGCAGATTTACTAGGTGTTTCGATGGTGCCAATAGCAAATTGTCGATGTTGGTCGACTCTGCTCATCGGCATTTGCCGGTACCTTTGGGTTTCCGCTATTTATAAAATATATGGCGATTTCTTCTACACTAAAGAATTTTCGTTTTAACCGTTACAGAAATTTTCTACTGCATTACTGTGTTGGCTTTACAATAACGCTTAGCGTGTGAGTTCCGCTTTCCAAAATCAATATAGGATACTTCAAGCACAGAGAAATATAGTTTGTTGGCGGCTTCTTCAGATTATAGAAGTTGCGGCCTGGCATTTTGTAACAGTTTTGGCTGGTGTTAGCACAAAACGTATGCGTCACATTTATAATTTAAAAAGCATGGTATCAGCAACAGTAAAATCTTGAATCGCTCGAAAACCTGTAAAAATCGGGAATAAAACAATTTTCCGACGAAAAATGAGAAACTTTTTAAATACAAACTGTTCTAAAACAGAAATATTTCGGCTCCATTGAGTGTTCGCCGGCGCTGCTTATCGTCACTCAACTCTGCTTGTGTCTCTACCCGTATCTAGGTTTTATGCTGCCGTACCAGTTGATTATGCCGCCAATGTGGTCATATGGCCCAGCTCAGCTTTTAAAGCACCTTGCAACGGTGCATAATCATCGATATTATTTTGGTATATCAGAATTAATTTTATGACAAATGTAAACGGTTGCAACTGGGCGGCCGAAGCGAACAAAGCTTTCAGTGATGGTGCTAGTATGAAAAATCATTAAAATTGTTTTCTCTGCCAGTGGTACTCACAGCTCATAGTCGTGTATATGGATTCAGATAAAATTTGTGCTAGTGAAAAACAGAACGAAATTGAGCATTTTCCGTAACAGTGATGTCGACATCTGTTATTACAAGATATGTTGTTTGGCGGCGTAATTTTAAATTTCCTCACACATAAAATAATCTTTTGTAAGCACTAGTTAACAGATGCTTATGCTTCGCGATAACTCTTGAGGTACAGCAGGATGTGCACGCAAAGAAAATTATCAGTGAAAGTATTCACAGATTACGGAGTCAAATCCAAGAACTTCACACATTAAAAAGATTTTACCTTGTTCACAGAGAGGCCAACTGATTTATTAAATTTGGAATTTGAAATAAACATCAGACAGATAATAGGCATATGTCACATTATAGACCTACAATTGGCTATTGAAATGATACATCATATTATTTAACTTGAAAATAAAATCTTCCAGCCTAAAATTATAGTTTAGGCTTCATAACGAATGGGCAAATGTGAAAAGTCATTTTTATTGTAAGTAAATTTAAGTCATTTTGATTTGAAATGATAATTTCTATTGAATGAGGTCAAACCTAGTTGAAATTAGTTGTGCACTATGTTTAGTAAAATTGAGATCATTTTAATTCGATTGAATGAAACAATTTGAAATTTAAATCATCATTGTGAACAAAACGTGCATAGTTAATCGCATAAGTATTTCCAGACGTATCTGTTAACTCCGGTTGCATGAACTAACTCATTAATTTTACACATAATTTTAGATAGAGTACATGAGTGGTTAATAATAATATCGCTAATCCGTTAGGGCACTTTACGTACGCTACTCCTAGATAGTTATTTTGTCAAGTCAGTCCGCGGTCTTAGAGGCAGTGCCTCTGCACAAATTATTAATTTCTCTTATGAACCATGTCAGGATTTTCAATATTGGAGCATTTAGGCACTGTTTATGGTAACTGATTGACGAATTATTAGTATCGTATTTTAGTAACGGCATTCACTTGAATCATTATCGTTGATAGTTTACCGTATACACTTGTAGACATTAATCCAGCATTAAAATTTGGAATGATGTTAAGTCCCCCATAGCGTGTCATATCAGGCCCCAGATTTCAAAAATTCGCATAATTATTTGTATTTCTAAGCCTAAGGCTGAGTCTCAGTTTAAGTCTAGGCTTAAGCTTAGCCTAGCTTACAATTAAGCTTTATATTTTTGTGCTATTAGAGCCCTCATCTCAATTATAATGGGCTGCGTGATCCAAAATACGATCCCTTTCTGCAAATGTTATAATGAATATTGTAGCTTTGCAGGATACGTTTTCAAAATATTCATTGACGAGGCATAATGTTATATTTGAAAATTTTTAGTCCTGTAGTTACTAAGCGACATGCATTTGGTGATAGTATTATTATTTTTACTTAAAATTATCTTTTTTAAGTTAATGTAAAACATTCATTGCCTACTGCGATGTACCGGAGTCGACGATAGTGTTATTCATTGCAAAAAGTAATTCACGCAAAAGCCGATGATAATCATTCAGTGGTGGTAGCAATTCCCATTTCTTACCACTACATGTCGTCGCAGAAGGGCACACACGTTGTAGTAAAAAACTTTTAGTAAGCAGTCACTGACATTCTTAAGAGTTAAGTATTACAGTCTACGATAATATATGCACGCGATGCATTTTATAGATAACGCTAGCGTAACGATCTTAGTAAGTCGAAAACTTGGGAGATCTGAGCTTAATGGTTCAAAAACCTGGGTGGGGCATGTGTCGATTGGTCGAAAACATGATGGAGCCTGAATGTGGTGGTCCAAAAACATGGATGGTGTGGGTCATGTTTTCGACCCACTTGGTAAAGATAAAGGGCGAAAACGACCGAGACGTATCGCAGACGAAAATAACGGGAAGCTGAAGAGTGTCACGGTTTTCAACAGAGTCGACTATAATCGGCTCTTGATTATAGCTATCTACGACCCAAGTAAATTTTGTGCAAGGCAAAAATGGATGTTTATTGACAATAAATTGCTCTGAAATGACCATCATACTTGGTAAAGATAAAGGGCGAAAACGACCGAGACGTATCGCAGACGAAAATAACGGGAAGCTGAAGAGTGTCACGGTTTTCAACAGAGTCGACTATAATCGGCTCTTGATTATAGCTATCTACGACCCAAGTAAATTTTGTGCAAGGCAAAAATGGATGTTTAGCGACAATAAATTGCTCTGAAATGACCATCATACTTGACATGTTTGCAAGAATGTTCTGTGATCTTTACTGTCGTCGGTAACAATATTTTTCATGTTTTAATACTGTAACAGCAGCGTTGAATGGATGTGGAACAGTTTACACCATATTTCATGCGCATACAAGGTATGACCAAAACTGCGTTATCATATATTATTATTGTGGAACTAATTTTTCTTATCTTGTATGTAACGTTATCATTTATATTGTTATTCCTTCTAAACATTAAAGTTCTAACATACACCACTTATTGTGGATTACTACAAAGGCTTTCTCTGTATGAGTGCCGCTGTGCCATCAACTGTAGTGTTTATAACGCAAATACCAGCAGTTGACCAGCGTAAACATTTAATTATGAGCCCGCCTGATATTTAAGGAAATGAATTTTCGCTGTATTGATTATCCTGCGGTTTCAGTGAGCCATTAGCAACATGCGAATAATCTACGCCTTGTGTCATATGGAGTTTTGTCTAAAAATTGCCAAACAAAAAACGTTTGTACTATTAAGCTTGTACTAAACATAGCTCGTTTTCGACTATATTGATTTTGATTTTTCTAGGTTTTTAGATGATAAATATCTCCGGTTACTATTTCCATCCATTTAGATTACATTCTTTATATGGCTGCGTTTTCACATTGACTTTTCGACATTTTAAACAACATCGTAATAATATTTTAACTATTATGAAATCTGCGCAATGTTTGTTTTCATATGCATAGCCGGAGACAACGTTGGGGAAGGGTCTGGTAGCCTACTGCTTATTAATGGCGGTTATCCGTAGCTTGTCTTGAGAGTTCCCACAACTCACAGTCGTGGATTGGAAGGGCCTAGCCCCTATACCCCCTTTGTCCAAGCCCCTTGTTAGGATCTCTTCTCTTAAGGCGTTTCAATTATTACAACACTAAATATATACACGTTTATATTAACATTTCAGGTATATAACACGAGCACGATTACCCACGTGCCGCCAGAATTTCATTGCCCTATTACGCCTGACTATTATCGAACCGTATGGATGTATTTAGCAATAACGTCATTGCTTCTTAACGTATGTCTTACAATCATAGTTGTACCGTCCATTATACGATCAGAGCTTATTGTAAAGCGATATAAAAATGCTATCAAACGAATACAAACAATGATTACATCTGGCAACGAAGCTTCTACATCTTACCAAAATAATCTCGCATACGACGAGAGGGACTAAATGCTGGAGCGATACTGCTGGTTCAGCAATATCGCGTTTGCGCAGCTAGATAATCTGGATCACGACCTATTGATATCGGGGAAACAAATTACATGTTTAATAAATTGGACCACGAAAACATAACAGTGTGCAAATATTAATAATATTATTTTCGCAAATAAGCATATGGATTCAGCAATTACTCGAAAATACCTTTCTAAATAAACATTGTTAACATTTTGAGATAACTCCTGTTGCTTAGCGCAGCTCATTTACGATTAAAGTTTAGGTTTGTGTGGCGTTTTTTTATTTGGTTCAAGGAAATTTTTTTCGTCGTACGGGCATACTAAGAAATCAGTTTTGTGAACTAGTGACATCATAGCAGTGAACGTTGATAAAACATTCAACAATCTAGAACCACATTAGATAGTAAACGTGGATCAGCTGAAACTAGCAAAAATTTGTCAATGAAACTGTTCTTAGACAGTTAGCAAAAATCATCAACAAAACTGAAAATAACGTGGACCTGCTGAAACTAGCAAAAATTTATCATTGAAACTGTTATATAGACAGTTATCAAAAATCATCAACAAAGCTGAAAATAACGTGGATCGGCTAAAACCAGCAAAAATTTATCAATGAAACTGTTCTTAGACAGTTAGCACAAATCATCAACAAAGCTGAAAATAACGTGGACCGGCTGAAACTAGCAAAAATTTATCAATGAAATTATTATTAGACAGCAAAAATCATCATATCAACAAAGCTGAATATAACGTGGATCGGCTGAAACTAGCAAAATTTATCAATGAAACTGTTCTTAGACAGTTAGCAAAAATCATCAGCAAAGCTGAAAATAAAGTGGACCGGCTGAAACTAGCGAAAATTTATCAATGAAACTGTTCTTAGACAGTTAGCAAAAATCATCAACAAAGCTGAAAATAACGTGGATCGGCTGAAACTAGCAAAAATTTATCAATGAAACTGTTCTTAGACAGTTAGCATAAAGCTGAAAATAACGTGGACCGGCTGAAACTAACAAAAATTTATCAACGAAATTATTATTAGACAGCAAAAATCATCAAATCAACAAAGATGAATATAACGTGGATCGGCTGAAACTAGCAAAATTTATCAATGAAACTGTTCTTAGACAGTTAGCAAAAATCATCAGCAAAGCTGAAAATAACGTGGATCGATTGAAACTAGCAAAAATTTATCAATGAAACTGTTCTTAGACAGCACAGAAACCACCATCATCAACAAAGCTTAAAATAACGTGGACCGGCCGAAACTATCAAAAATTTATCAATGAAACAGTTATATAGACAGTTATCAAAAATCATCAACAAAGCTGAAAATAACGTGGATCGACTGAAACTAGCAAAAATTTATCAATGAAACTGTTCTTAGACAGCACAAATCATCAACAAAGCTGAAAATAACGTGGACCGGCTGAAACTAGCAAAAATTTATCAATGAAACAGTTAAATAGACAGTTATCAAAAATCATCAACAAAGCTGAAAATAACGTGGATCGGCTAAAACCAGCAAAAATTTATCAATGAAACTGTTCTTAGACAGTTAGCACAAATCATCAACAAAGCTGAAAATAACGTGGACCGGCTGAAACTAGCAAAAATTTATCAATGAAATTATTATTAGACAGCAAAAATCATCATATCAACAAAGCTGAATATAACGTGGATCGGCTGAAACTAGCAAAATTTATCAATGAAACTGTTCTTAGACAGTTAGCAAAAATCATCAGCAAAGCTGAAAATAACGTGGACCGGCTGAAACTAGCGAAAATTTATCAATGAAACTGTTCTTAGACAGCAAAAATCATCAACAAAACTGAAAATAACGTGGATCGGCTGAAACTAGCAAAAATTTATCAATGAAACTGTTCTTAGACGGTTAGCATAAAGCTGAAAATAACGTGGGCCGGCTGAAACTAACAAAAATTTATCAACGAAATTATTATTAGACAGCAAAAATCATCAAATCAACAAAGATGAATATAACGTGGATCGACTGAAACTAGCTAAAATTTATCAATGAAACTGTTCTTAGACAGCACAGACAACAAAGCTGAAAATAACGTGGACCAGCTGAAACTAGCAAAAATTTATCAATGAAACAGTTATATAGACAGTTATCAAAAATCATCAAAAAAGCTGAAAATAACGTGTATCGACTGAAACTAGCAAAAATTTATCAATGAAACTGTTCTTAGACAGCACAAATCATCAACAAAGCTGAAAATAACGTGGACCGGCTGAAACTAGCAAAAATTTATCAATGAAGCAGTTATATAGACAGTTATCAAAAATCATCAACAAAGCTGAAAATAACGTGGATCGGCTAAAGCCAGCAAAAATTTATCAATGAAACTGTTCTTAGACAGCAAAAATCATCAACAAAGCTGAAAATAACGTGGATCGGCTGAAACTAGCAAAATTTATCAATGAAACTTTTATTAGTCAGTTAGCAAAAATCATCAGCAAAGCTGAAAATAACGTGGATCGATTTAAACTAGCAAAAATTTATCAATGAAACTGTTCTTAGACAGCACAGATCATCAACAAAGCTGAAAATAACGTGGACCGGCTGAAACTAGCAAAAATTTATCAATGAAACAGTTCGAACGAACGCGAAAAAGGGACCGGGACAAAAGGGAGCAAATAGACAGTTATCAAAAATCATCAACAAAGCTGAAAATAACGTGGATCGGCTAAAGCCAGCAAAAATTTATCAACGAAACTGTTCTTAGACAGCAAAAATCATCAACAAAGCTGAAAATAACGTGGACCGGCCGAAACTAGCAAAAATTTATCAATGAAACAGTTATATAGACAGTTATCAAAAATCATCAACAAATCTGAAAATAACTTGGATCGACTGAAACTAGCAAAAATTTATCAATGAAACTGTTCTTAGACAGCACAAATCATCAACAAAGCTGAAAATAACGTGGACCGGCTGAAACTAGCAAAAATTTATCAATGAAACAGTTAAATAGACAGTTATCAAAAATCATCAACAAAGCTGAAAATAACGTGGATCGGCTGCTAGCAAAATTTATATATGACGTTCTAAGAAGCAAACGCCGGCCCAAATCCGAAGACAGCAAAAACACAAACAACAAAGAGAAAACGGGAACCAGCAAAAATTTATCAATGAAACTGTTCTTAGACAGTTAGCACAAATCATCAAAGGGGGAAAAAAAAAAAGAACAAAGCTGAAAATAACGTGGACCGGCTGAAACTAGCAAAAATTTATCAATGAAATTATTATTAGACAGCACAAATCATCATATCAACAAAGCGGAATATAACGTGGATCGGCCGAAACTAGCAAAATGTATCAATGAAACTGTTCTTAGACAGTTAGCAAAAATCATCAGCAAAGCTGAAAATAACGTGGACCGGCTGAAACTAGCGAAAATTTATCAATGAAACTGTTCTTAGACAGCAAAAATCATCAACAAAACTGAAAATAACGTGGATCGGCTGAAACTAGCAAAATAGAAACGGAGGACGGAGGGGCCGGCAACAGGAGACGCAAAATTTATCAATGAAACTGTTCTTAGACGGTTAGCATAAAGCTGAAAATAACGTGGGCCGGCTGAAACTAACAAAAATTTATCAACGAAATTATTATTAGACAGCAAAAATCATCAAATCAACAAAGATGAATATAACGTGGATCGACTGAAACTAGCTAAAATTTATCAATGAAACAGTTATATAGACAGTTATCAAAAATCATCAAAAAAGCTGAAAATAACGTGTATCGACTGAAACTAGCAAAAATATATCAATGAAACTGTTTTTAGACAGTAGCAAAAAAATCATCAACAAAGCTGAAAATAACGTGGACCGGCTGAAACTAGCAAAAATTTATCAATGAAGCAGTTATATAGACAGTTATCAAATTATCTACAGATGTAACTGACGAAGAAATGCAACATAATCGACCAATTGCT
>JASANE010013230.1:0-11414 GCA_030248225.1 Trileptium ribeirensis
TCACATGGGCAGTTATTGCCATCAGAGTGTTTAGCAGCGTACCCAACATTCAAAATTAGTCTAATCTAACGCTGCCTCGCATGGGATTGTATAATCGGAGGCCTAAAAACTAAACCGTAATATGTTTGGATACGGATATGTAATACGGAAACATATTGCGCGTACATCTGTGCAGCATTGCCAAATCATCGAATGTGAAATGCATTAAAACAAATATGACCAATCAAGGTTGCGACAGGTGCCTGTAGGTACTTACTGCAAAATCAGGCAGCGGATACCTTCACCTTCGAAACCTATTAACCTGTTTTCAGTCGTGGTGTAATAGAAATAGTAAATCATTTTAATCTTACAAGACAAAACAATATATTGTAGGAAAAAGACCGTTCCAGCCCAGATAAAGATACATAAAAGATGTGTTTTAATTAAGCAAATACAAAATTCTTTATCTGTGTCTGGTGATTAGGATTAACATTAAAGATTACGTAAAAGCCAGAGAACGCTTAAAGATATTAATATACCCTAAAACTTTCTGCGAAGCCTAAGTGCCATATATAAAACAACTGTCAAAATGGTTATGAATAATGAAACAGTTATGATTAAAGCAAGTGCAAAGTTTGTTCGCGAAATGCAAACTGTGGTATCAGATTGTTTGCCAAGATGAGAATTGTTGATGAAAGCAATTTCCGACAGACCGCCTTGAACGTTATTGATATGTCTGCGATAATCTTTTGATGAACCGAATTTGGAAATCTGTGTTTTCCAATTCTTGTCAGCGAATCGTGAATTTGTTACCGGAAGAGTGTATTCGTTAGCACCGCTATTAAATATTGCAAGTGATTTCGACAGCTCTAAAATACAGTTATTTATATATTCTTTCTGTTTAAACCAAGCTTACTTTGAAATTTTTCAAAAATAGATAATTTAGTTTCCTGAAAAATTTCACTATAATTCTGACAATGTTTCAGTAATGACGAATAAATTTTACTATGTAAAGAAAAGTTTTCTACATCTCAGATTCGAATGCGAACAATTCTCGTGAACTTCACTTAGATTCGAATGCGAAAAATTCTCGCGAATATACTTCGCTAGTTCAGTTGGGTGTGCTAACATAGCTATTATCTGTTAACCAGTTTCAAACTATAAAAAATAGTTAGTTCAAAGACAATAAATGACCAGTAGCGTTTAGTACACGTTAATGAATACATTGCTGGACTTGAAACTAAATTCGTTTCTCTATTCCTATGGTACACTAGCAGCAGTTGCCTGACTTCAAAAAAGTTTTCCTAGTTGTTCAGTATCATCCCGCAGGGAGGTGATGAACTAGTCGGTAGTGGAACTACATTTGAGAGCGGAGCTTGGGCTGTGGCATTACGAATGTGCTCAATTTTATGTTCTTGTAACTACATTGCATAGGGCATAGGGCTTTATCATTGGTAAAAATATTATATTTGAATTCTTCGACCCAAAAACTCTATAATGGTTTGATCGAAACGATTCTATTTCAATAAATAACACAAATATTGCAAAATTCTCTATTCTAGCTGCATAAGCTTAACTAATCAGCTAATTACTAATTAACCACTCAAAATTTTTTAATCCCAAATATCAGGTGCACACTCTGACATGATAGGATTTCAAAAAAAGTTTTTTTAAAATCGGTTCAGTGGTTCTTGAGATCCGTCGGACCGAACGAACGAACGAACGAACTAACGAACGGACGGACATCGACCTTTTTACTCCCAGACAGAAAATAAAAACGCTTCGCTCAATAAGATATTTCATTAACCACCATTTGCATGTGCTTCTCATACACAATGCAAAGCTGTAATACGCATAATATATTATAATCTAAACTAGCACTATGTTGTTATTACGCTAAGCTCAAAGTAATAGTGAATGGATAATAGGATAACTTTTTTCGTCTTTTGTCAGACTTACACATATGTTGCTTTGCTCAATCAGGTTATTGGCACATTATAAGCTCCTAACTGCTATAGATCGCTCTCCGTTCAAAAAACTGGCCCTGTCAAAGAAAAATTTATAGATGTCCAAACGCGGGAGTAGGTACAAATTGGAAACAAGTAATAACTTAGCCGCTGTAAATAATTGTTGTAGGGTAACCCCAGCGGTGATAATCCAGTTTCAAACTCTGCACAGCAGCGGCTACTTGGGAGACAAGAATACTTTGCCACTCTGTTTGCTAGGCGATATGACATATATCGCCCTAGGGCGAGTTACTTGTCATCATTGTGAAACAGTGCTATAAGAGAAATATATCATATTTGACATATTTCCGAGGTAATAATATTGCACGAGGCCGGAGGCCGAGTGCTATGTTATTACCGAGGAGTTGGCGAATGTGATATTTTTCTCCTATAGCACTGTTTCACAATGACAAGTACCTCGCCCTAGGGCGATATATGTCATATCGCCTAGCAAACAGAGTGACAAGACAGGGGCGTACGCAGGATTTTAGCATGGGGGGGGCGCAGCTGAGGTTTGGTTAAGTGTAGCTGCCTACAAATGCTGTTAATATCAAGCATAACGTAATGGACATTTTTCACTTAAAGCGGAACTATCAGCAAAATTTGTGTTTCCATATTGCAGAAGCTTTTCGAACATCTCGGAGAAATGGTGAAATACTCCTACTTTAATCTATGACTGGTGTACCGGCCGACGGTATAAATGAATGTCATTACCACTGCGAATTGTGCATAAGGAAAACAGGATTTCCGAAATTAACGTTTGCATGGACCTGGGGCACACACCCAAACGGTGATAAATTTTTCATGTTACATGTATGCAATAACTATTCACATATGGCTTTTTCACTATACATATATGGCAACTGTACAGCGAAATAGATGCATTTTCGTACATCGATCAAAATTAACTAAGCTTTCAAATTTCTTGGATCAAGCTTGACCATAAAGTCCAACTTCCGTTCTTTAAGCTTCAGCCGTGGCTAGGGATGTGGAGGCCCCCCCAAAACGTATGTGAGGGGCCCCCTGAGATACATTTTTTCTTTGATGTAAAAAATTTAAAATACCAATGTGGATATTTTCTGCATTTCAGCAGCCTAAGTCTTGAAATTGAAACAAAATTTGTGACACCAAAAAATTTCGCAGGAAAAATATAAAAAATGACTGGTTACTACTCTTGTGTCCGGCGAAGTGGGGCCCCTCCTGAGACCGCCCCCCCTAGGGGGGTAGGGGGGGCACTAAGCACGGCCCTGCGCGGGTCGTTCTCCTGACGGGGTACTTCCTTAGCATCACATAATGAACAAATTTCAAATCGTTTTTGGATTGCGTTTTCCATTTTAATGTTACGGTGGTTTAGTGATGAACTCACTAGCGGATGGATGGTTTTTGGAAAACTTTTTTCTTAAACGGGAAAAACTTTTTCTTTTTCTTAAAGCCATGTTTCCCACAAAGGGTCATACAGCATGGAATACTCACTGTAGCATCGCCAGTTTGAGCAGTTGCTGTTTCCGCACCAAGACCACAATTTCCACATTCAGACACCTTGTTGGTCGGTTGTCTTGAGCTTGATGCAGTGCCGCTGGAAAACCATGCTGTTATAGTGCTGGAGTATACAACTCCACCTAGTTCCAATGGGGGGGGCGCACGCACCCTGCGCCCCCCCCCTGCGTACGCCAGTGTGACAAGATACTTGTCATCTGCTTTCGATTGTACAGGGAGTGATATGAATTATATCATGCAGGCGGCACCCTTTGAAGTGGGTGACAAAGAGCAATTTATACTTAACATATGACTGGTGAAGCCCTAATCTGTACCAGTAATATTGTTGCTTATGCTGTTATAGACTGGGAAACAACGGCGATCTGTCCATGAATGTCTATCCCATGCCCATTTAACAAAATCATAACTTGTTTTGTTCTATTCTTACTGTTTGTTCTGGTTTCGGAATACTTATATTAAAGTTTAATTCCATTTAAGCCCGAGGAAGTTTTGAAGGGGTCGTTTAATTTGGCGTATTTCAGTACAGTTCCACTTGTCTTGCAAAGCACATCTTTGTGACATCACCAATCCTAAATTTAGACCTAATTCTATAATTAAAAAAATTACAAAATTTTTTCTTGATTTAAACGGTCTACGATTTAAAGCGAAATGGCTAGGTCATGGATTAATAATAATTGTGTTGACAAAATTCAAGGTTGAATTATTTATTAGCCCTGAAACAAAACATTCTTTTTTGGTATTAGTGAAAAGACAACGAAAGAGACTACTACAGATAAGAAAATAAAATTCTTGAAAGGGGGCTCAAATTCCCGAATAGAGGGCTCAGAAAATTTAAATTGGAATTTTGCTATTTTGTTCCAAACTACAGAAGGCACAACATAGAATTAAAGACATTATATTTTCAGAATTCTTTAATTTTCTTTTTAGACTGCGGAGAACTCTGCCAATAAGCTCACAAATGCGTTAGATGAAGGAGTACATGGTTGGTGGGCGGTCTTCGACTTTACAAGATCGACCTTCAATTATAATCTTAATTGGCATTATTATGGTTATGTTGTTTAAAAGATAACTTCATCACTGGAGTTAAGTTGCAATACAGCAATATAGTTTTCAAGGCCTCACGCGATAGCCTAAAATTAAAAATTGATTTCTAAAACGTGTCTAAAGTTGAGTTCTCCGATATTACATTTTTACATTAATAATTTGATTATACAGCGAAAAACGTCGAAGAATAGGTTGAGCTCCAACAAATATATAACCGCACGTTTGGGCCAACTCTGATAATCTTGGCTGAAGTTTTCTCTTTTAGCCCATGAGCAACAAGTCGAAGCAATACCATGGCCGACGGTCGGGTTGCGCACTGGTTAAGAACTAGATACTGCACAGGGACCATTGGACTGTGGACTTCGAAATCCACCACACCAGCAGTAATTTCAGATTGTCCAAGTTTAAGCAATATTTTGCTAACTATATATACTCTTTTCGGACTAAATTCAGTCAAATTGAAAAAAATAAAGTTTAACTATTTTCCCAATTTCAAACAAATGTACATTGTAGGACGGGGGCTAATACGTTTGAGCTCATAATAGCCAAACTCATTAAAATCGATGTGCAAACCAGCTTATTATAAATTGTTTCAAAAGTGATTTATTTTCTGTGAGCGAAAAGTGTGCACAAGTATTACCAACTACCGATGGGCCTTTAGTGCAGTAAATTCGACAAAATACTTAGTTTTTGTATCAAATCCATAGCTTTATATGAAATAAAAATAACCTATTATACAATTCTGTAGCAAAAATATAGGCCTCTTGTGTTGTCTCTTACTACTCATAGCTACATCCCTGCTACGCCGACACTCCAAACGATTTCTGTTTATATTTTGTTGCTGTTCATACAGTGAGTGGCATAACTATTACATAGCTAGGTACAGCTAACAATAAGATTACGGGTTATGGTTTTTAGCGTTGTTCTTTTTGTTTTTTTCAGATATTAAACTCCAAATATAGCGACACAATTCTTCCTTAGCTAGAGCAAGCTAATCATATGATTTCGGATTATGGTTTTTTGGTTTTGTTCTTTTTGTTTCATTTTCAGATATTAAACTTCAGTTTTTACGGTAATTGGGAATGCGACGACCGTATATGATTGCATATTATATTAAAATTTCAAATTTTTACTCATTTTGTGAAGATTTATTTGTTGATTTGATATGAATTGAATGGTATAACTACATTAGTTACTTTTGCTTTCGTTACGAAATCATTTTTTGTAACCATCACCTGTAACTAATTTATATTAGCTGAATTCCCATAATTACATTTCAGTGGTGAAATCATGTTTAAAAACCAATAACGCCACCGTTCCCTTAAATGAAATACTTGACATCGAGTATACTTGAGCGAATTTTTATCCAGGTTCTGCTGTAAGCTGCTCTAAAAGGCTCCCTTTATCGCTGCATCTAAAACATACATATCTAAGGTCGGTCGGCTTTAGACGGGTAGACGATAGTCTGATGGGGGTGTCTTCAGGGGCACCTCCTATCGACACCTATAATCTAACAGTTTTTTAGAATACCTTTTGGTTTGTGTAAACGGTTCCCCAAAGCAGGACATATACTAGATGCAATGTAACATGCTATATTCAGAGAGAAATTGCAATATCTCAAAACCAAACTTTTAGCTATATCATAACAGTAATGATTTCACTTATGATTGACAAGAATATCCATGCACTGAGTTTACATGTTGAATCTTCTACATACGATACTAGTTCATATGAATCAGTTGTCGCCTATTGGTTTGTGCTATCTAATAGTGCTAATATCAAAATGTTGACCATAATTTTTAGATAAATAAATTCACAATTTCAACTTCGCGCTAAAATCCTGAGGCTTTTGTGCAACAAAACCGTGATAGTTTATCAATGTATTCAATGCTATAAGAAAACAGAAATAAGCTAGATCTTTTCACCTTTTGCTGGAAATCTGGGTGCGTCCAAATTCATAATTAACATTTCTGGCGACGATACTTGCTGAATATCTCGTTCGTTCGCTTCATCGTCTATATTCCGCTGTCTCGGGGTCAGCCATTTGTTATGGTCTGGCAGAGATATCGGCGGTGCATTTATTTTTCCAGTAAACGTTCTGTTTGTTTCACGCTTCGATAGTATTCTTGGTCCAGTAATGACAGCGGAATCACCAGAAAATAACGCACAGCGAGGTGGCTGAAATATTAGCATTAAATTAGTATAGTATGATTCGTCCATTCAAAGGTTTCTGATTATGATATTAACGCTCTTTTTCTTCAACTAGTAAATAGCTACTGTTGCCGATGAAAATAAAAAAACACCTGATCAAAGAAAAATGCTTTAAGTAAAATACTTGAGTTTTGGAAAGCAACGGTTGGAAATATACATCGTTTAGTGCTGGACAGCTAAACGAACACATTCGTCTGAAAGCCAGGTATATTGTAACTTCAAGTTACCAACTCGCCATGCTACAAACGTATAACGCATATGACAAATGTATTTCTGGGAAACATACTGAACACACTACGTTCTACAATTGCTGTAGAATCTATAGTTGTATAATTACTATCAATAATGTCAATAGCCATACAACGTTCCAATTCATTTTATACACTGATAATAACGATGCACAAATCTCTATTCATTAAAGACCGCAATACGGTTATAGTTGTATAATTACTATCAATAATGTCAATAGCCATACAACGTTCCAATTAATTTTATACACTGATAATAACGATGCACAAATCTCTATTCATTAAAGACCGCAATACGAGTAACAACAATTTAACAACAAAACATAGAAACTATATCACAAGAAACTACAATAATTAATAATACCACACTTGTTTTCGCGTTTGTAAAACACCATGAACATCCAGCAAACTATACAATAGCTACTCATCAATGTGTAGTCAAATTACCACTGTAATTGTCGAAACAGTCTCTCACAGATGTAAGTTAGCCTGTCTGCGAAGAACAGTATATAAGCAGAATTACATGTTAACTCCTATGCAAGCTTTACTCGTTTTATGACGTTTGTATCCATTTGGTGAAGATTGATAAACCAATAAGCTAATAAATATGATGCGCCTTCAATAAAGCATATGAATATAGATTCGATAAGTTTTGTTTACTTTAAAACAACATTCATTTATGCTGCCTGGTTGCATTTTACTTTTACCGCGTACAAATCATTTTACCTCTGCAATGCATCGTAAACGTTTCACAATTCAAAGTCAACTCACAAACTATAAACAATTTCTAACAAATTTAATACAATTTATATCGCTTCGGTTTAAATCAGCGACTGCCCTTTAATACAAACATAGGCCGAATAAACAACTAAAAGTTGCGGAAAGTGGCTGTCAGTAACAGATCACTTATTTTCAGGTTTCAACAATTTTATTACACGTAAACCTCGGTGTTCTAATCGAACAAATCTTTGACACATGATAAGGAAAGAGTGTCGTCGTACTGCCGTTTCCGGAGCTCAAACCATCGTGTTAAAGCAGGCATTGTCAGCCTAACAATTCACAAATTCAGTATTCCGTTTGAGTTGATATAGCACCATCTTCATGCAATGAGAACTGATTTATCTTATGCCGGAATTGCGTAGCATCTCGCTTATACTAAGGCTAGCTAAGGCTGGCGAATGCCTTATCGAAATTCGAAAACTAATGAACAAAAGATTTATACAGAATAAAAGCCTCTCAACTTACAGTGACTCCGCTGCATAAATTCAACCGCTTTTGACACATTTGAATTTCACATGTAAAAAAGACATTGTTTTTGTCGGCATATTTGAACACGTAACTTGACGCATAAACACGCATCGATGTCGTTTCGTAGACTAATGGATCTATTAGTGACATATCAACAACACATCTGTGAACATGGTAAAATATAAAAGTAAATTGTCGGAAATATATATCTTAATGCAATTAATTATTCCTATGCCGCTGCATCACTTTTGAATAAATTTAAAGTACTTGTTTGAACTTTTCAGATTTTTTTAAATCTGAATCACTTTGCCCCATTAACTCAAGCACCCTCGCCATCTAAGCAAAGAAGTATGGGTATAACCAACCGGAGTGTAAACTCAAGCACCCTCGCCATCTAAGCAAAGAAGTATGGGTATAACCAACCGCAGTGTAAACTCAAGCATCCTCGCCATCTAAGCAAAGAAGTATGGGTATAACCACCCGGAGTGTAAACTCAAGCACCCTCGCCATTTAAGTAAAGAAGTATGGGTATAACCAACCGGAGTGTAAACTCAAGCACCCTCGCCATCTAAGCAAAGAAGTATGGGTATAACCAACCGGAGTGTAAAATCAAGCACCCTCGCCATCTAAGCAAAGAAGTATGGGTATAACCAACCGGAGTGTAAACTCAAGCACCCTCGCCATCTAAGCAAATAAGTATGAGTATAACCAACCGGAGTGTAAACTCAAGCACCCTCGCCATCTAAGCAAAGAAGTATGGGTATAACCAACCGGAGTGTAAACTCAAGCACCCTCGCCATCTAAGCAAAGAAGTATGGGTATAACCAACCGGAGTGTAAAATCAAGCACCCTCGCCATCTAAGCAAAGAAGTATGGGTATAACCAACCGGAGTGTAAACTCAAGCACCCTCGCCATCTAAGCAAAGAAGTATGGGTATAACCAACCGGAGTGTAAACTCAAGCACCCTCGCCATCTAAGCAAAGAAGTATGGGTATAACCAATCGGAGTGTAAACTCAAGCACCCTCGCCATCTAAGCAAAGAAGTATGGGTATAACCAACCGGAGTGTAAACTCAAGCACCCTCGCCATCTAAGCAAAGAAGTATGGTATAACCAACCGGAGTGTAAACTCAAGCACCCTCGCCATCTAAGCAAAGAAGTATGGGTATAACCAACCGGAGTGTAAAATCAAGCACCCTCGCCATCTAAGCAAAGACGTATGGGTATAACCAACCGGAGTGTAAACTCAAGCACTCTCGCCATCTAAGCAAAGAAGTATGGGTATAACCAACCGGAGTGTAAACTCAAGCACCCTCGCCATCTAAGCAAAGAAGTATGGGTATAACCAACCGGAGTGTAAACTCAAGCACCCTCGCCATCTAAGCAAAGAAGTATGGGTATAACCAACCGGAGTGTAAACTCAAGCACCCTCGCCATCTAAGCAAAGAAGTATGGGTATAACCAACCGGAGTATAAACTCAAGCACCCTCGCCATCTAAGCAAAGAAGTATGGGTATAACCAACCGGAGTGTAAAATCAAGCACCCTCGCCATCTAAGCAAAGAAGTATGGGTATAACCAACCGGAGTGTAAAATCAAGCACCCTCGCCATCTAAGCAAAGAAGTATGGGTATAACCAACCGGAGCGTAAACTCAAGCAACCTCGCCATCTAAGCAAAGAAGTATGGGTATAACCAACCGGAGTGTAAACTCAAGCACCCTCGCCATCTAAGCAAAGAAGTATGGGTCTAACCAACCGGAGTGTAAACTCAAGCACCCTCGCCATCTAAGCAAAGAAGTATGGGTATAACCAACCGGAGTGTAAAATCAAGCACCCTCGCCATCTAAGCAAAGAAGTATGGGTATAACCAACCGGAGTGTAAACTCAAGCACCCTCGCCATCTAAGCAAAGAAGTATGGGTATAACCAACCGGAGTGTAAACTCAAGCACCCTCGCCATCTAAGCAAAGAAGTATGGGTATAACCAACCGGAGTGTAAACTCAAGCACCCTCGCCATCTAAGCAAAGAAGTATGGGTATAACCAACCGGAGTGTAAACTCAAGCACCCTCGCCATCTAAGCAAAGAAGTATGGGTCTAACCAACCGGAGTGTAAACTCAAGCACCCTCGCCATCTAAGCAAAGAAGTATGGGTATAACCAACCGGAGTGTAAACTCAAGCACCCTCGCCATCTAAGCAAAGAAGTATGGTATAACCAACCGGAGTGTAAACTCAAGCACCCTCGCCATCTAAGCAAAGAAGTATGGTATAACCAACCGGAGTGTAAACTCAACCACCCTCGCCATCTAAGCAAAGAAGTATGGGTATAACCAACCGTAGTGTAAAATCAAGCACCCTCGCCATCTAAGCAAAGAAGTATGGGTATAACCAACCGGAGTGTAAACTCAAGCACCCTCGCCATCTAAGCAAAGAAGTATGGGTATAACCAACCGGAGTGTAAACTCAAGCACCCTCGCCATCTAAGCAAAGAAGTATGGTATAACCAACCGGAGTATAAACTCAAGCACCCTCGCCATCTAAGCAAAGAAGTATGGGTATAACCAACCGGAGTGTAAAATCAAGCACCCTCGCCATCTAAGCAAAGAAGTATGGGTATTACCAACCGGAGTGTAAACTCAAGCACCCTCGCCATCTAAGCAAAGAAGTATGGGTATAACCAACCGGAGTGTAAACTCAAGCACCCTCGCCATCTAAGCAAAGAAGTATGGGTATAACCAACCGGAGTGTAAAATCAAGCACCCTCGCCATCTAAGCAAAGAAGTATGGGTATAACCAACCGTAGTGTAAACTCAAGCACCCTCGCCATCTAAGCAAAGAAGTATGGGTATAACCAACCGGAGTGTAAACTCAAGCACCCTCGCCATCTAAGCAAAGAAGTATGGGTATAACCAACCGGAGTGTAAACTCAAGCCCACTCGCCATCTAAGCAAAGAAGTATGGGTATAACCAACCGGAGTGTAAACTCAAGCACCCTCGCCATCTAAGCAAAGAAGTATGGTATAACCAACCGGAGTGTAAACTCAAGCACCCTCGCCATCTAAGCAAAGAAGTATGGGTATAACCAACCGGAGTGTAAACTCAAGCACCCTCGCCATCTAAGCAAAGAAGTATGGGTATAACCAACCGGAGTGTAAATATATCAGTATCTATTATGTATGTCA
>JASANE010013233.1:0-27394 GCA_030248225.1 Trileptium ribeirensis
TGCTAAATTTTGACTATAAAATTGTGACAATAGTGGATTTTTCTCAATGTATATGAGCCATATACTAAGTCTAAGTATTGACCTAATACTACCTTTTCATATTCGTTGTGCCTCAACCTTCCTACCAGGTTATATGTAATTGTTTTGGTTCTAAATCTATTGCCGGATTTCGAAGTCGGTGCCTACGTTAAACTGGAAATTTTCCAACCTGTGCCGGGACACCGTAGGTAAAGTTGAATCGAAAGCCAACTGCCGGTTCAGGACCCGCGGATAATGTCCAGTTTACCCTCCCAACGCATCGTGTCTAGTTTACCGCGTTAGGGTGATCGCAGGTTCAGGACCCGCGGATAATGTCCAGTTTACCCTCCCAACGCATCGTGTCTAGTTTACCGCGTTAGGGTGATCGCATAAAGTTGTGCCTGAAATCTTAATGCTTAAGCCTAAGTCTCGGACACGCCAACATAAACCGCTTCAGAAACGCTACAATTAATTTTTAATCTGTAGGTTATCTAAATTTTGATTAACGCTTTCCTGTATAAACAAATTCGTGGACAAACCTTAGCCGCAACGGCAGGTTCAATGGAGATCATTCCGATTCGACTAGGAGCCTCGCACACTAGACATTACGCTATTTAGTTGCGAGTAATTGGCAAATTTGCCTAAAAAATTTGGTAAAGCGAATAAATAACAACGTGAAAATACGCGCCCCACACCAAACTAGCGCTAGCTAGCGTATCGTTTCGCAGTGAGCTGTATAACAAATGTGTCACTTTGTGACTGAAAGGGTTAAATTAATTACGTAATTTATCAAATTTGAAGGAAATGGAATTTTGCAAAACCAGTGACAACCCTTGTATAAACTGTTATTTAAATGTTGAAAGCTAAAAATAATCTAAAGGGAATTTTACAATGGGGAAGCCGAAAAGTTTTCGAAGAGGAGCTAACAAGGGGTCACCCCGTCTGCAGCAGTGGTAAGCGATAATGCGAATTTTACAATGGGGGAAAGCCAAAAATGTTTGAAAGAGGAGCTAAGCGGGGGTCACCGGGTCTACAGCAGTGGTATGCGATAATGCGAATTTTTCAATGGGGATGCCCAAAATTTTGCGAAGAGGAGGTAACCAGTAGGTACCCGGTCTGCAGCAGTGGTAAGTGATAAATGCTAATTTTTCAATGGGGAAGCCCAAAATTTTGCGAAGAGGAGGTAACCAGGAGGCACCCGGTCTGCAGCAGTGGTAAGCGATAAATGCATAAAGTATTCCAGCACCCAAAATTGTTCAAATTGAGAAGCAATCAATAAAATAAAGTAGTTCCCTATGGTTATGACCCTAAAATATTATACCTAAAATTTAGAAAAAGTTTTTCTCCACGACTTCATATCCCCGACGATGAGCTGTTCTGAAAGATGTCAAAATTAACATGATCTATTCATGGGATGAGTATATGAAACTAGGTACGGGCAATGATTGGCTAAATGTTCAGAATCCCAGTGTCAATCGGTTAGCTAACTTTAAACAGTGTATAAAAGAAGTAATTTATTGAGAAATGTTAGTTTAGAAACCGGAGACCGCTCAACAGCAAAAAAATTGAACCCAACTTATAGTTGTGTCAATTCGTCGAGAAGTTTTTTTGCCATTTCCTCCAAAATTCACCTAGAACAGCGGTCCCGAACAACCAAAAACTTCAGGAACATGGAGTTCGAAATAGATTTTATTTCTTTATGTTCTTAATAATGTTGAATGAGTTGCCCTTAACTTTTTGTATTTCCTTATTTCAGCAGACCATCCCGAAATACGTTCGCTCATGGTACCTGATCCGAGCTTCAAATATGTTGCCGCTGTATGTGCCTTAACGCAAATGGTTATCGCGTACACAATGCGAGAAGCTTATATTTCGACTGTTATTGGTTAGTAATAATTTAACTATAATGTTTAATTTCTGGACATGAACTTGTACGGTAAGCATGATAAAAGCGGTACTCACGGAAAAATGTCCATGAAAATACACTAGATTTATAAAAATTTACATAGTGTCCCATAAATAACGCTCCAGCTTCAAAGTCATTCAGCACGCCACATAAAAACATATCTAAAAACTTTTTGGTATGCACGTACTCTCGTATATAACTTAGATTTTTGATGAATAACGCGTATACTAAGTGAGAACCTGGACGCTCCAAGATCAATGCATTCTTCCAGTGGGAAACGCACATTTCGGCAAATTTTTTGAACCATGTCAAGGTCCAGTATGGAGATCTACGAAGATATAGGCTCTTTCAGACACAACAGGATATGTTTTGTGGTTTGCGTTTGTATACCGTCTTATTAAATACTTCCCGCAAAAAAGTCAGGATGGTTTAGATCAGGAGAACGAGCAGGCTATTCAACAGCACCCCGGCGCCCCCGCCAACAGTTAGGGTAAATGTCGTCCAGCCAAGGGCGCACAGCCATCGCAAAATGAGGAGGTTCGTCATATGGTATAAAGTGAAGGCTGTCAATATTTGGTAACTGTTGAATATTAGGTTAAAATTCATTTTATACGATCAGTAGATAGTTGTCTGTATTTGCAGTACCATCGAAAAAGAACGGCTCAAAAAATCCACCACACCACATGCCGACCTATACTGTCAGACATGGGCATTCATATGGTGTTCGATAGTCAGACCGCAGTGTAACGTAGGTGAGATTGTGTGTGGCAGGGGTTAAAGCTTTTAAATTCCGTCTGTGTGTGTGATCGGCCATAACTCGGGAACGACTTAAACTATTTTCATAATCTTGGGCTCATTGAAACAGTCATAGTCGATTTACCGTGAACATCACCGAGCATTTTTAATTTGAGTTCTCCTTCTGGGGTCAGAGGACAAAATGAGGGTTTTTTACCCCATTTATATAGTACCCTTCACGGAAGCAAGGTTATTTTTATCGTAACTTTCGAATTTTTTTCTCTGATTAATTTTTTCATAGTAAAATGATAAATGCCGATGCCTCTTTTTTGTTTTTCGATTAATCCTCCGGTTCTGGCGTTATGGGTTTTGAGGTATGGCACCCTCGTGATTCTTCGACGCTAAATTCGAAGATTTGTTCTGACGTCCTGGGCGGCTGAAAAGCTTTACTTGTGGGTTTTCGGGCATTGGAAACTCGTGTTGGTTTTACTGTGCGACCTGTGGTTCCATGGGTATGGAGGTATGGCGCCCTTATGGTTCCTCGACCTAAAATTCCTAATTTTATTTGGACGTCATGGGAGACTGATAGCTTGCACTTGGGGGTTTTCGGGCATGGGAAACTTATTGTCGGTGTTAGTTTTGTTTTAACTTCTGCGTTATTGTGTGATATCCAAATATAAGATATCGACGTATGCTATCGAGATCTGATTGGTTGTGCACGTAAAATGTGTTGGTGTACCTATGCTTCACTACGCTCTGAAATGCCGATAGATTTACTCGTGTTATGAGGGTTTCCTGCATGTCAATAAACACACTTATGCCGGCTAACGTGACCGTTCTATTTAAAATTACTTTGGTTTGTCTTCGTCAGCTATGGTCGGATAAATCGTTGAGACAACCATTTTTTACACAATTCAACCGTGCGATTATAATCATCATCATTAAGAACATAAATTGTCGTCGCTCTGAGAGGTTTTAGACCCAGGCTTTTAACAATTCGGAAAACAGTCGATTTCCTGATGCCGGTTTCACAGCACAACGGCGAATTAACTTTGTGGGATTATTGTCAAAATGAGGGGAAATATCAGCTATCGCAGCATCACTAGATGCCGTCCGTGGTCTCCCTGTTCGGGCCAAGTCAGTTGCGAAACCTGTTATATAAAACATTGTATTAATTGAAGCAATAGTTTTATGATATGAGGGCTGTCAAGACGAATGCCGGGACCATTGTCGCACAAGTTCACGGCAATTTTGGTTTACTGAATATAGTCTACTGCATTTGTTTGATCTGCCAAATGAAGTCGAGCATCATTCATTGTGTTATCCGTAGATATTTATATGTTTATATAATTCCTAAAAGTATGAGGCTTGTTGCTGAGGCTATATTGCTTGAGCCTCAACAACAGTTTGAAGTTGGAGCGTTACTTATGGGATACCCTATATGATCTCAATGTGCGATTGTCGGCCAGCTAATCCATTAGCTTTCTTAATCCTTTCGTGGCCAAATTATACAAATGGCCCCAAAACACCATGTGAAGTGTTGTGTTAGCTGAATTTGTCGTATGACGTATGTTTTCATATGCGCTGTTATTTGGTAGCTTTAATAGGTTCCTTAAGAGAACCGAGTAAACAGCGGCTAGATATGTAGCTCAGTGGGACAGTTCAACTTTTAATCATAAAACGCATGTTTAGTGCCTAGAGCCGGGGGACAGGACAAGCGTTGGGGGCAAGACAAAGGCATGAAACTCCGCTTAATAGAAGGACAAATGCCGCAAGAAATCGACAGCGTAATCCCACAACAAATATAACGTAGTTTGGCATGAATGTCAGCGCGTTCTTCAAGGTTCATGGTGATCTCTTGCTATCATAGTCGATGATATTCTACTCTGCTCAAGAGTGTGACAGTGTATTGTTTTGACTTGATAATGAGCGAGGTACGAAACGGTTTATTTCGGCCCTGCCCCAACAATAATATAATTGACAGCGCTGACCATAGCCTACTCCCGTCTATTTTCTGAGACAAAGTTAATCTTAACCCACACGCATTTTCACCGACTCGGATTGACTATATCCATGTATCTTGGACATCACAATAACTACCTCAGATCCTGCCATGATCCGTCAAAAACCTGATGAATTTTATGACTACAATTTCCATGTTCCCGGGATCTGACACCGTGCTTGCACACTTGTTATCCAACTCCGTGTTGGAAAAGACCGCAGAAATTTTATGACTACAATTTCCATGTTCCCGGAATCTGACACCGTGCTTGCCCTTTTGTTATCCAACTCCATGTTGGAAGAGACAGCAGAAATAATATGACTACAATTTCCATGTTCCCGGGATCTGACACCATGCTTGCCCATTTGTTATACAACTGCATGTTGGAAAAGACTGCACAAATTTTAAGACTACAATTTCCATGTTCCCGGGATCTGACACCGTGCTTGCCCATTTGTTATCCAACTCCGTGTTGGAAAAGACCGCAGAAATTTTATGACTACAATTTCCATGTTCCCGGAATCTGACACTGTGCTTGCCCATTTGTTATCCAACTCGACGTTGGAAGAGACCCCAGAAATTTTATGGCTACAATTTCTATGTTCCCGGAATCTGACACCGTGCTTGCCCATTTGTTATCCAACTTCGTGTTGGAAAAGACTGCACAAATTTTAAGACTACAATTTCCATGTTCCCGGGATCTGACACCGTGCTTGCCCATTTGTTATCCAACTCCGTGTTGGAAAAGACCGCAGAAATTTTATGACTACAATTTTCATGTTCCCGCGATCTGACACCGTACTCGCTCATTTGTTATCCAACTCCTTGTTAAAGGAGATGGTAGAAACTTTTCGAGGAAATAAGGTGGTCGAAAGAGCTCCCGTGTCAAGTCACCGACATGCCGTCGTCAAAGGTCGTACGGAGCGTAGGACATGAATTCTTTGTTCAATAGAGGACAGGGGGCTTTTAATTCAACAAGGCGACACGACGTTGACGGAAACTGGATGCTTTCGTGGGACTCTAGACTCTAGACACAACGTTACTGTCCGTGGGGAAACTTGGGAGCCGTGCAGAAAGATGCTTTTGTGTTCACCGTCCGAAACTAAGCACTACCAATGCTGACAAAAAAGGCACATAAACTTCATCTCGGATAACCGGCAAACCGATGAAAGACGAAAAGTTGCATGACCCAAAAGTGCCTACGAGCAGGCCAGGGTGCACTGGCCTGGATTTATATACTGTACTTAATGCCTCGAAGCTTAATGTCAGAGAACTCGAAGCTTAATGTCAGAGAAGAACGCTACGCAAATTGATGGAACATGTTTACCACCAAGACTAAATACATCGACCGACCAGATCTTAGCGTCGACTCGAGTTTGTCAAACATTATACGACAGACGAAAAAATATTCGGGCTTTGGAAAGGTTAAATAATTTACTAATTTCAATGTTTCTGTTTTTTACTTTGAAGGAATGGCAATCGCTTGCGGTTCATTGTTCACTTGTGCAATTGCAAATTCGATGCACGAATTGGCACATGACAATGCGTTCCCGGGAAAACCTCTTTGGAACAAGGTATTTTTCAGCGAAGTTTATTTGCGAGTAGTAGTTATGTTTCGAATGTTTTGTAATAGTTATATCAACCGCCTTTATAACAAGTGTTGGCGTGTACGGCCATGTTCAGTTTGCATTGGATCCCATTCGATCGGAACAGATCTCATCCAAATCGATCCTATCCGATACGATCTAATTCTATGCCTTATAATAAATGTTGGCGGGTATGGCGATGTTCAGTTTGCATTGGATGTCATCCGATCGGATCAGATCTCATCCAGTTCGATGCTAGCCGATATAATAAATGTTGGCAGGTATGGCCATGTTCAGTTTGCATTGGATGTCACCCTATCGGATCAGATCTCATCCAATTCGATCCTATCCGACATAGTAAATGTTAGCGGATATGGCCATGTTCAGTTTGCATTGGATGTCATCCGATCGGATCAGATCTCATCCAATTCAATCTATCCGATACGACCAAACTCTACGCTTAACATCTATTGTGTGTATTTTATTTGAATGTATTCTTTCACACCACATCATTCCGGTCTGAACCGATAGAATCATGCATCCTCTATCGGAAAAAAATTGGATAGGATTGGATCCCAGACAATGTGAACTGGTTCAAAATCGTCGATTTATATGTCTATAACTGTGTGACTTTTAATGGCTAATATCTTAAAACCCCTTAGATCAAATTCCTCAATTTTATGAAGTTTGTTGCAGTTTAGAAATACGAACTGAACGGTGCATGAATGAATATAAAAAACCGCATCTTAGTGTTTAAATTGTGGACGTGTTGGAAATTCCAGAGCTGTGTGTGTGCAGAAAAATTTATTAAATCCTCTCTGCTCGTGAACAATAGTAGCGTTTCGACCGACAGTACGATCGTGGATTCTGGCGCAGAAAATTGGTTCTTGGCCCAAAAATTCCAGCAAATGTATTATAAATCTGTATCGGCGGTAGGCTTTTTTGCGTCAGGGACTCTCGTTTCTTGCTGTCCATTGAGAATATACTCCAGGTTTTTGACCTACCGGCCACCCGAATCGGGCACTTGTCACATTTTGGTCGTCTAAGGGTCATTGTAAAAATGATGTGACCATTATGGCACCAACAAACAAATCGTTTTAGACCGTACCAACTAAAGAACACCATCTGGTCTTTATATAAACAACGCACAATATAGGGAACACTTAAATCGTTTCTACTACAGCGCCCACGGGAACCCACAAGGCGCCTACTCACTGTAGATAATTACCTCGTCATTTCGGAAGCGGCCACCAGGTTTTCTAGACATCACTCGTGAAAACGGGAACAATATGTTTTTTTAAATAGACATATATCTCAGCCCAAAGCATCTAGTAATTTTGACTATTGTATTCGTGGCTGAGCATGCACTAATGTGCGCGCTACATCTACCCGCACCTCTCAGGTATCACTCTACCCGCACCCGTAAGATTTGGAATCATACCCAGCTCAACACACGGCACCCTCTGGTTCTGCCACCCGCACTTTTAAGATTTGAGTTCATACCTGGCGCGGCACGCGTGTACCCTTTGGTTCTGCTACCCGCACCCTTAAGATTTGGGTTCATACCCGGCGGAGCACGCGTGTACCGTTTCGTTCTGCACCCGCACCCTTAAGATTTGGTATCATGCCTAGCCCAACACACGGTACCCTCCGGTTCTGCTACCCGCACCTTTAACGTTTTGATTCACACCCGGCGCATCGCGCCGGTACACTCTGGCTGTGCCACCCGCACCCTTAAGATTTGCGTTCATACTCGGTCCGGCGTGCAGGGACCCTCTGGTTCTACCACCCGCACCCGTAAGATTTGCGTTTATGCCCGGCCCAACACACGGTAACCTATGGTTCTGCCACCCGCACATTTAAGATTTGGGTTGATACCCGGCCCAGCACGCGGGCAGCCTTTGGTTTTGCCACCCTCGCACAATTTCTGATACATTCAACAAGTCACCGAGAGTGGCGCCTAGTTACGCATTCAACTGCTAGTTAATATCTTGGAAAATTGTGCAATCGTCTTAACTTGTTACCAGTGTTAACGTATTTGATTTTTTCGACTAACGTAAATTAGTTTTTATTTTTTGTTCCAGATCTTCGGTACGGTGCTCAATTTTTCTCTTGGCTGGCCAGCTCTCGGCGGCTATTACAGAACGCACCGATTCCATCATGCGTATCTTGGTACAAACATGGACGCAAAGTATCCGTCGCTTGAAGAAGCCCAGCGGTATGATCAAAATCTCTGGGGTCGTATGTGCTATATTTTCGGTCATCCGTTGCAAGGTGGTGAACGATGGACCAAATATGTCAACGAACCAGCCCAGCCTTTTGCTATATGGAACTATAGAGCTGTTTGGACCTCAAACATTGCAGTATTCATATTTATAGGCTGGAAATCGTATCTCTATTTAATAGTATCGATGTGGTTGAACGATTGTATATATATTCAGGTATAATTAGTATTGAATTTTTTGTCATTTATATATAATTATTATAAAACCAAACCTTATAATTATAATCCGTCAACCTTTATAAAATTTTTAATCGCTCATTTTGGATTAAAATTTTAGTACCCTATCCGTAATTTTTTTCTAATTATTTATACTTCTGGTCATGATTTTATAGTATTAAATGCGTTTAAATTAAATTATAATTTCTATTGCTAAGTTTGGCTTGAAATATGGATATCCAACGTACTTTTACATATAAAATTTTATTTTCAATATAACACTACAATACTTTTATTTATTTATAAGTGACAACTTTGCTTACTACTAAATAATTTCTAAAAAGTTTTACTAGGCTATGGCTCTCTAACAAGCGGTTCTTTTGGTATAAAATTGAATAAATAAACTGTAGGGTATATGTATGACCGCAAAGGTGGTCGTGGACCCAAGCCGTCCTAAGATACAACTATATACTGTTTATATCAGAATGAAACTAATATATATATCATATAAAGACATAATATATAGCATTTAAACCCATTCTTGCAATATACTAAATATGTGTTAGGACTGCTGAGAAGAACTACATTAGAAAATTAGACAATGTTTTAGCTGAGGCGGGACTGAAAACTGTCTACTTCAATGTTTTGCGTACATTATGCTTTATTCGCTGAGCTATTTTATGGGCGAGGTCCAAACATCATTTTTGCCAATTTTCCCCTACATTTTGTCAATTTTTCGCCAATTTTTCCAATTTCGTCTAATTTTTACTCATTATCTCCCAATTCTTGCCTCTTTTTGCCAAAATTTTCGGAATACCTTGGGCGCTCGTGGGTGCGGGGGGCGAAGGCTCGGGGTATAAAGCTTCCTTCAAGAGCGGGGTTGCTTTATGCGATAGCCCGAGCCTAAGGGGATAATCGCTCCTCTCCCATATGACCATGTACAATTTAACCGCTCTGTGACATTAAGCATACTATCATGCTGATCCACGCTTGCAATTATATATCAGGTGTCGATTCGTATTATGATACCCGCTGTTAATACATTTTTAAGCTTATACTTAGATATATCATGACACCAGAGAATATAGACTGATGTTCAAGTGGGCTTTATTTACTTCTTATGAACCTTATGATTTAACCACACAGCGAATGTATCCCAAATTTGATAGCAGCCCTCATCGAAGTATTTCCATTGAAACAGTTGGTTTTCCAAGTTGTTACATTGATTATGGATCTCTTATTATGTTTTGTGTTTAGATTTTGACGCTAAAAATAAAAGCGGTTTGAAATTTTTCTATTAAAAATAATTTCAATTGTATTTAATTTTTAATGATTTTAGGGAAGCAAGAATTTCGCAGATCACGTTGTCGACGATGAAAAGCCATACGCTCGATCACACTACGGTTGGCTCAACATGATCAACTACAATATTGGCTATCATCGTGAACATCATGATTTTCCAAACATTCCGGGACGATATTTGCCTGAAGTATTTAGTTTCTTTGGTTGCAATTTTGATTGTTTTTGGGTGTGCCAATAAAACTAGAAGAATCTGGACAAATTTAACAGTGTTTGAAAAATTTAACCATTTTAAAAAAATTAAGAATTTAGTAGAAACTGGAATTTGGAAAAAATAACTGTTTGAGAAAATAGGGCTCCGATCCGACCTCTCCCTCACACACAAAATGAGGGGAGTAGGAGCTACAGCCCCCTACAAAACGTGGGGTTTAGTGCATGATGACTTTCTCCGCCAGGAATGGTAGGGCTGAAAGATCCGCGCAGGGTAGTGTAATACTGTTTTCTTATGCACTGTTAATGTTGCTAACTCATCAGCGATGCATCTTGTTTTTGCTTCGATTGTGGTGCTAGGCCTAATAGGACAATAAGCGGTTGTATTTACGCAAATTGTCATCTGTTAATTTTCGGCGTTGCATGTCCTCAAACCGAACCACTTGTTTTGTACAACTATAACTAATAAAATGTGTGTGAAACACTGTGTTTCTCGATTATCAACGAATTATGTTGTTTATATTTTTTCAGGTAAGAAAATTGGCTCCCGAATTCTATTCTGATCCGGTCAATATTGTGGACTCGGTATTTGGCGCTGTATGGGACATTCTACGTGCACCGCCGGGCGAGGGTCTCCGAAAACATGCGAACAAGCTCCGAACAGAAGAAGTGAAAATGGTACAGAAAAAAGATGACTAAAATCAGGACAAGTAAAACACCTTTCTGACTCAAACACAGCCCCAACTGCAAGGATTTTTATATTTTCTTGTTAATGTTTCTATTAATGTCCTTGTGTTAATCTATTTATAAAATAATGAATGTAGAGGCGATTCAGTCAGCAAATTCCCAACTAATAATGTGAAAACTGTAATTAATATTTTATTAATGTAAATATTTTGTAAAATACACAACTCAAAATCAAAGTTGAATAGGAAATCCTGACGCTGTATAAGAAAATCAGCATTACAGTAGGCAAGCTCCGCAAGATATGATTCAGGGACGCGTGAAAATCCCCATGGATCGTCGACGTGGCATGGCCAAAACTAGTAAAAGCATTATATGTTTGCTACAAAATACTATTAGAACCCCCAGCGTTTCTTTAAATGCTTCAGGCAGTCCCAATGCAGCACATTCAGCAATATATATAGTAGTAGTTTTAATTTATGTTGATGCCTAATGTATTCATATATTTTTCCCCTGCCATATTTTAAATAGAGAACACATAGAATTTAAAACTGTATCTTATTTACAATTTCATGATTTTTGTTCATATTAACGCATATTTTTTTATATTAAGCTTTTAATCTTCTGAAATTGCTTGATCGTATTGACAAGGTCATGCCGACGCTACGGAGCAAACCCGGTTTGTTTGATTGAAAGCAGCGCTCGCTGTACCACTGAGCTATATAGGAACTGTTGCTCGGTTGGTTAACGAACCGTCGCAAGACATGCGAATTACAACACGCGTGCAAACATACGGCTGACGGCAAATTCAGTTAACACAACGCGTCTCGATGAATTCAATTGTCATATGGAATTTATTTTGCTCGTAAATGTACATGTATAAATATGTATCTGATTGCTAAACCTCTGTATGTGGGTTTGCACGAATATGGTAGGTCTGTTTCTTCAGTCGTAAAATCGATAGCCCACAATATTTCAATTTTAAAGGCGCACTGAAAGTTTTGGTACCATTCGTTGAGGCGATTCAGAAAATATTGATTCCAGCCAATGACGGTAATGCGCGCTAATTTAATTTATAGAATCCAAAACAAAAATACCTATATTCTACTATTGTACTAGAGGGGAAAATTTCCGATTCGATTCAGTCGAAACCGAACCAAAACCAAAAACATCTTCCAATAACTTCAAACGGTCTACCGAGCTGTACCGTCGGCTTCCTACTAAACGGTGCCCATACGACCCCGGCATTCTGGAATCTCAAGGGAAAGGTATCGATGCACCTAGTACCAGAGAATCCATTAGCTTGGCAGGCCGCTGGCGGGCTTTTTTCGGTTGCATACGTGTCTAGTTTTGTGGTATATTCAGTAGATGTCTCCTAGGAAATCAATCCCTAGGCCTATGTATTGGTTGGAAGGTAGACTCATCATTTCCCGTCTTTCACTCAAGGAAACCTAAAACTTTCTAACAACTCACTGGCGGCAGTATAATTTTCACATCTTATCATTTCTCAAATTGTCACGCCTTACCTCGCCTTCGGTCAACCGAGTCATTCCTCCGTGTTCATGTAAGCCCCATCTTTGTGACACAACTATTCCAATCTTGTTGCAAAATCACAGTTGAACGCAAGTGCATGCCTCAACGACTCTAAACTCGACTGAGCGACAATTTTGGACAAGACTTAATACTTACAGTTTTTGCGGTTGTTTTTTTTTTGTTTCTCTCACAGATTTACTGGTTGTTTTTGTGCAACAACTTGTTGTCTTATCAACATTGGTAGATTTAAGGAAGGCCAGTTGATATAAATTTGACTCATTTTGATCAAACTTTATTTCTTTAATTTTCGGGTTAATGGAACTCGTTCGCCGAGGACGACCGCACACTGACCGTCAATATCATGAAGGTTCGAGTAATTTTTGAATGGAACCTTTGCTCGTCCGAACGTGCTTATATTTCTTTCTCTAACTAAGGCTGGGTACAGAAGGCCCTGCTTTACTCAAGGGAAGGCTGGGCACATTTTGTGCTCATTTTTAACGGCATCCCGGACGAATGGTGCTTATCTATTTCTCTAGGGCAGAGGCCTCATTCGGAATTTAGCAAGGATTACAAGCATAGTATCTGATGAGAATTTGGGCCTGGTACGGCGATAATTTTAAAGGCTACAGATACCTAAGACTGTTTCATTTGAAAATGTGTATTTGTTTCTAGAACTTTGGATTTGTTCATCAAAGTGCTAGGTTTTACAGGTCTGCTTAATACTACCGTAGAGTCTAGGAGGTCCTACTCACTCCGCGTTAATTTTACTTTAATACCTGTATCAATTTGGGACCTGTCAAGTCCTAAAGTTATGGAATATGGGTTTTACAGGTCCGCTTAATACTACCGTAGAGTCTAGGAGGTCCTACTCACTCCGCGTTAATTTTACTTTAATACCTGTATCAATTTGGGACCTGTCAAGTCCTAAAGTTATGGAATACGGGTTTTACAGGTCTGCTTAATACTACCGTAGAGTCTAGGAGGTCCTACTCACTCCGCGTTAATTTTACTTTAATACCTGTATCAATTTGGGACCTGTCAAGTCCTAAAGTTATGGAATACGGGTTGAGTAAACTAGGTGGCTAGAAATGTTTGCAACTAATGTTTTAGAAATAAATTGACGCAAGCGTTTCATCTATTGTCGTCAGACGGGATGTGAATTCTGTTTTATGTTAAAGTTTATCAGCCGTATTAGTACGGTTGCGGTTGATTTGCAAATCGAAACACTACTCAACTCTAGCAGGCTTATCTTATTTCTTTTCCATAGCACACAAGTCATTCTTCAGCCTATTTTTTGTTCCAAGGTTCGAAATAAGTATATATAACTTGCACTTTTGCTTCACGAGGGACAAAAGACTGGCTTGAGCTGGCCACATCGCTATATATATAATTTTGTGTATGTTAGTGAAGCTCGTAACTAATAATTCGTCAATTTGAGTCGCGCGTTTTCACAGCTGCGTTATTCAGTGGTGTTTAAAGGTTAAATCTGAGATCAACGAATGTTCTAGGATCCTTGATTTTGAGTCCGTGTCCGAGCGATTTCGTCATTTGGAAGAACATAAATTTTGCACACTTGAGCACATTTTTGCTCATTTCTCTGTGCGTATTTTTATGAGTCCCTTGCTTAACAACTCTGGTAAACTTGATAAATAGGGAGAAATTCTTAATAAACTTGGGCATCTATTATTTTGTCACAGTTACTATGGACGTTTTAGGATCCTAGCCTAACATTTATAATCTATATTATTCAACTCAATTTAAAACTACTATTCATCAATACTAATACAATAATATACTGCCAGCCAAAATTGCACACGCAATCAAACAAACAACTTGCACTGACTCAGGCTTTAACGACAAATCCCAAGAGTTGGCAATCAGAAGGTCAGTTTTGTCAAATAATTACACCGAACAGGCAAGCTCAATATTATAATCACAACTGTCAAAAAATTTTGGACGGGGTTGTTGGAATGGATTTGGAGCTAGGCCACTATTAGCCCGTTGACTATACTTGTTTTCTGTTATATACGGTGCTCGCCGATACTCAACCAAACAACACAGTTTAGCTAAGGCCTACCTCTATTACTAATGCATCATTTACCTTGAGATCTGTGCACCTAGGACCGGATTCTGTCGTAAAGGCAGTTCCGGCTGGTGACAAATAGAACAGCCACATCTGGCCCTTCATAAATAAAATAAATAGCTTAGTCATGAATAGTCACAACGCATTATACTGCTATCGCCTCCTGGTTTGACGACGCGTGTGTACCTTCCAACACTGCTGCTACCATTCAAATATGCCAACAGCACCAAAACTCCTTGCCATAAAAGACACGTTTAAAATACCTTCGTGCAATATTAGATCATTACTTCAAGTGGGTAACACAGGACTGCATGCCGAGTGACTTCTGATTAAGTATATCGATCTTGTTTGTCTATCTGAGATTAGACTGCCCGAGAATAAAACTACTGTCATTGAGCCACCTTCAACTCCCACTGCTAGTCACATCCCTTATGTCTAGGTGTGCGGACCAGATTAAAAGAAGGGATGCGTGGCTTCGGCTTACCATCCGCAAAAACAAACACGACTGCAACCTAAGCCTCTGAGCGACCGAGTTTGTATGATATGACTCCGCTGTCAGCCGGTCAATGTGACTGTAATGAGTGGCTTTGCCCTGCCGGATGACACGGGTGCTGAGGATAAAGATCAGTTCAACGAAGATGTACTACGTTTCTTCTCTGAGCGCTGAAAGTCGGACTTATTGATGTTAACTGGCGATTTCAACGGCAAAAGGCAGTTAAACAAAAAATTTGAAAATGAACAATATTTACGTATTTATTTTACCTGCATTTATGCGTTTTACTTTAATTACTACCAATCTTGCCCTTATTGGGCGTAGAGCTAAATATTTTCCCTGATAAACAATCTGCTAAACTGAATGTAATAATAGTTTTTCACTATTGCGCCCCGGCTATCAAACTATGAGACATAGCCCCTCCCGGCTCGTACAAACATACTAGCATAACTTAGCTATTAATTTTATTTATTAAGCGCCGAATGTGGCTATGCCTTTTTGTCATGAGCCTGATTTGGCTTTGTTATTGAATTCGACCCTAGGTGCACACATCTTAAGGTATATGAAGCATTAGACCAGTTCACTTGTAGTTACATAACCGATAATGGCTGTCGACTGCTCTCACCTGCAGAGTACACTTCACTCTTCCTAGCAAGCACCAATTTTAAACATCCTCGGCAGAGACACATTATGACGTGAAGGAATGTCGTAATGAAATATCTGCAAATAGATCACATGCTAATTGATCATATGTGGAAGTCCTCCGTGTAATGCTGCGGCTCATGATGGGGAAATCTGCTGTGCTCCCATCACGCAGTATTACTATTGCATATGCGTATCAAAGTATCGACTCGTTTTGGTAGAAGACACCTTTAAGAACAGCCGTGGAGGCCTGGCTACAAAGATTGTGATGTACGCAGTGCTTTCCAAGTGTCACTATGCAACAGTTTTCAGAGATTCCATCCTGACGGTGAGGAGGACATAGACTCTGCCTGGGAAACTATTTGCGACTCGCTCAAGCAGCAATATGCGACTGCTCAGCGACGCCTCAAAGCCAAAAAAGTATCGTGAATTTCCAACGCATCGCTGGCTACAGCTGCTGGGGTGCTCTAAAGTGCTGCTAAACCAGACTGCGAGGCATTCGATCTCGAAGAAATTGTTAGCTCACGACCTCATCACAGACAAATCTACTGAATAGCTAGCTATAGCTGAAGACATGAATCGTGGCAACGGCGCAGGTGATCAGAGGGCCCAGTTCAATTTACAGTAGCTGTTACCGCTAGTGAGACGATTCGTCACTTAAGCCGTAATATCATCGGCGTTGTGGGGCAACGCACAGCACGTTGGCGTGGTCACTTTGAGCCTCTGCGAAACAGGCCGCCTCCTACAGCAATGGATTTATTGGACAATCTGGAATTCGTTGGTTTCTACGGTAACAAAGAATATAAAAAGGCACCTGCAGTTGAAGAGGTCTTCGAAGCAATCGCAGAGCTTAAAGCCAACAGAGCACTATGTGCTGACATGACCCTGATCACGCCAGAAGTCTTCAACTCCATCAGTCTTGTTCTAAGCCAATGGCTTCCTCTCTTCGATCAGATCCGGCAGCAGAAAAGTATTCTCGTCGAATGGCAGACATATATTTTCCTGCTATTTCCGAAGAAAGGCCACCACTCAGGCTGCAGAAATTACAGAGGTATTTCGTTGCTGCCAATCTCTTAAAGGCACTGTAGGCGACTTTTCCTCACAGGATCAAGACACATCTGGAAATGAGGACCGACCAGAGAGAACCAGGTCGATTTTCGCTCAGGTCGAGGTTGTGTGGGCCTGGATCGTTTCCCGTCTGACAATAATCCTAGAAACTCACCATTAATATCAAAGACCAAGGTTCGTCGCATTTGTCGACTTCAAATCGATATTAGGCTCCGGTGATCGAACATCACTATCCAACATCACGGCCGCAGAAAGCGTGCCCGCAAAGTTTCTTAATGTTATCAAATCGATGTACGCTACAACATTTTCCAAGGTCCGTGCTACAGTCAGGATAGCGAGTTTTATCAGGATAGTGTCTACAATCTGGATAAATCCGAAGTTCGGCAAGGTTCTGTCTTGTCACTTGTCTTGTGCAACTACGCCGTCGACTGGGTGATCTCCGATGCACGTTCAGACCAGATACGCGGTGTCGTGTACTCGTCCATTGAAAGGGCAATTGAGAATAGGAGTACGCAGATGACGTAGTACCCTTGTGTGCGACCATGAAGAACCTTCAGCTCTTGTAAAACCGGCTTAGTACAGTAGCAGCGAACGTCGGCCTGTTTGCCAACTGAAGCAATACGAAGGTTATGGCTTGCTGCAAAAACACAGTACCATTGAGTAGCTGTGGCGGACGCCTGAAGGTATTAAGCAGTTTCTGTCACCTAGCCAATCATATTACCCCCAGCGGCCAATCCTGTTTTGAAATACAATGTCGTATCACCATAGCACGGGCTGAGCTCTGTGGGCTAAAGAAAGGAACTATGGTTGAATAGAGGCTTCATCATTGCGACTAAGGTGCAAGTGTACGACAGGGCAATTAGACAAGCATTGTTGTGTGCGCGCGAGACCGGGTCAGTCAAATCGACGGACATACAGGCACATAACATTTTCGAAAATTTTTGCAGGTGTACAATATTGGGCATAATAAGGTTCGCCCGCATCTGAAAAGCTGATTATGGAACGAGCACAGATCACAAGGAGCCCTCGGCATTTCGTTCTGCGAAAGCGCCGGCTTCATTGGCTGTGCCACATACTAGGCATAGCTATTGACTGCCTGCCAAGGCGGATCTTTTGGGCGTATTCACCTGACGAGTGGAAACGGCCGCGAGGAAGGGCTCTTGAGTTTTGGAATATCTGGTTTGTATGGACATAAAACTGAAGCAAAGGCGGATGAATTCCTTTAGGAACTGATAATAAAGGCTGAAGATAGGACGTTATGGCGAAGTTTGACCTCGAGCGACAGGCTGATTCCTGGATCTCGGAGAGTCAGGTAATTCAAGTAGGTATATATACCTACATACATGTGCATATAAATAATTTAAACACACACGTGCTACACTTTTATTACATGGTCAGTATATTACGTATTATAAAGCTATAGTAGTAAATACTAAAATACCAAAAACTTTTTTTGCATGAAGGCTAGCTTTCACAGTTTAGAAACCACATATACCCACGTTCTACGCTACTAATATGAAAAGCTAACACATACATACAGCGAGATATACACATAAAATTCATATACTGACCCATGTACAAATATATCCACCAAAACTAAACCAAATTTGCTAATGTAAAGGAACCTGGTGATCAGATATTGGAATATGTACTCCATGATCTTGTAAGCTATAATAATTAGAAATCTGTTATATGGCATAAATAACAGCAATAAACAACACTGTGATATGTTGATCTACTTTCTTTTTGTCAAATATGTGTTTGTTGCTTTATCTACATATACTGTGCATTGCTCATAATCCTTACATATATGTTTATATATATCATTATTATATGTTTACATATAATTCCTTTTGTAATATTGTGTAATATACTATATAAAATGATTTTAGTTACGCGCCTCTATTTAGTAGTAGAAAACGAGGTTTTTGCCCACACGGTTGAGCTTTGCCTGACCGTTACCTTTTTTATAACATTGTCCTGTTTGGGGTTCCATGTCGAATTTTTTTCAGGGACACCATGTGCCATGTATCCGGTTGATTTATGCAAGGCCATCACAACTCTTTTCCGAAATTTTTCTGTAGACCAGCAGACAATATTCCTATCGTAGTATCAATGGACATTGCCAAAGCCTGCCCAAATCGGCTCGTCTGTGACAAATAAAATTACAGCGGCTGCTAAGACCAGATCTTTCCGGGCAAAAATTTGAAAAACAAACAGACTTAAGAAAGGGGAGTAAACTACATACATATATTAAAATATCGGTACTGCCTTGCAATATATACATATATGCGTATGAGATCAGTATCCAGATAGAATTTCCACTTCCTGAGTAGATACTGGAGACTAGCGCAATGCGTATATAGATCAGAAATTATATTTTGAATTTTCAAACCAAAAAACCTACATTTACTGGCGTTCGTATGATCTTACTAACTAAAGTTCCGTATATAATAGCACACATACAATAGCGCAAAACTCCGTAGAACGCAGTAATTAGGTCATTCATGTTTCAATACTCAAAAAATTAGAATTTTCTGACAAAGATATATTTTAAGTAATTTTCCTGTTTAGAACCTATTTTATAGGGAAAAATCCGATGCCGGTGACCTTTCGCACCTATGATCGCCCGTTAAATGGGATATTTATGTGTTTTAGCTATATTTTGTAAATTTCAAATCTTTTCGTGTAAAACCCCAACGTTAAGGCAATTTGCCAATTTTCAGCATATTTATGTATCCGAGATACGAATTTATGTAGGATACCTGGCTTTCGACTCGGTTTTCTACCGGTTTCACCATTTCTTTATGAAATGCATTGTGTTTTGCAACGTTCCTGAAATTTTCCTCACAGTACACTACTATAAATATATATTTGATTCCGATTCAGAGCGTTAAACATTACATAATTGTACCCCCCCCCTCAAAAATTACAAAGTCTGTTGCTTTAAAAACAGTCTTCTTTTGCACTTTATTTATCAAGATTGTTTACCAAAATGGATTATCTTACCAGAAAATCTTTTGTCCAATGCATTAATTAATTATAATGTCGTAGTTTTTTCAACTTGAAAATTAAATTAAGTTTTTCCTGCACAGTTAATTTTACTAAAAACAGTACAACTCATTATTATATTTACATATATACGTTATATTGATATATTATATAATTCATTCTATACCGTTCTGTTTATCCCAGTACTACCAATGTAGGAACAACGCATTATTGCGAATCACTGCGTTGAGTTTGTCGTGTATCGCTCGATTGTTCGTGTGTTGTTATTCGCTCGCTTTGCGAAGTTTATTGAGCCAGGGATCGAACCGTGGCTGTACGATTGAAAGTGGCGTACGCAAATGACTATTCTACCTCGGAAATGTTTTTCGGTTCCTTAGGTAACCTCGCAAAGAAAACGAATAACAACGCACGTGCTACGTTTTCATGCTGCAAACGTGCATAACACAACAAGTCACAGTGTCGACATGTGCTTAAATAAGCGTTATAGGACACGGTAACGATCAACTGCTCTTCATTGTCGTAGTGTTTCGCGGAAAACGACTTGGACTTACCACTCTTCAATCCTGCCCTGGATGAGGATAAAATGATAGACGCTGGGCGGTTGAAAGCTTTTAGATTTCAGCAATTTTGATCACTGTCGCGGCAATGGTGTCCGAGTCTCTCCCAATAGAACAATATCAGATGATGAACCGTTTGGTACGGTTTTAGTTGATTTGAAAACCACCACCGTACTCAACTCTAGCAGAGGTATCTAATTTATTTGGCTTGTCACACACAGTGCAGCGTGGAAATATAGCAGACTTGTTTTCGGCGAATCTTTGCTTTTGCGGGTGGTTAACATTGACAGACAACTATCATGTTTCTGTGTGGACTGATCGCCTATATGTGAAGGTAATTTTCTGGAACCGACTTGAGATAGGCCAGAATGACTGAACGGAAACAAATTCATTAGCTATTTAAACGAACGTCGTCGGTAAGAATCGAGTCAACTTCGCAGAGCTCAAAATCAACTTTCTGCGCAAGAATTGCTCAATTCTTTTCGTCCTGCCTTAATTTGCATCGCAAGCCAAACATACTTCGTCGGTAAGAATCGAGTCAACTTCGCTCAGCTCAAAATCAACTTTCTGCGCAAGAACTGGTTAGCTCTTTTCGTAGTGCTTTAATTTGCATCGCAAGCCAAACATACGTCGTTGGTAAGAATGGAGTCAACTTCGCTCGGCTAAAAATCAACTTTCCTCGCAAGAACCGGTTATCTCTTTGCGTACTGCCTTAATTTGCATCGCAAGCCAAACATACGTCGTAGATAAGAATCGAGTCAACTTCGCTTGGGCTCAAAATCAACTTTCCGCGCAAGAACCGGTTATCACTTTTCGTCCTGCCTTAATTTGCATCGCAAGCCAAACATACGTCGTCGGTAAGAATCGAATCAACTTCGCTCGGCTCAAAATCAACTTTCTGCACAAGAACTGGTTAGCTCTTTTCCTACTGACTTAATTTGCATCGCAAGCCAATGCAGTGTTCACAGATAAATATGTGCACTACACTGCACATTTTAACATGTATTGTCATGTTTATAACTACAGAATTTGTGGCAGTCATAATGCTTAATGCTAATCATAATTAATGGCAATAATAATAATATTCTACGGCTAAAATTCGTGGAAGACTAAACAATGCTGTGGACTTGGATAAATTCTGCTCTAACCATTACTGTGCTATTATACAGTGGCTGTGAACTCTAGACCTATCTAGGCTCAAATTTCTTCATTCGGTTGTCACGATAAATATATTTATGCTTCAACTAAAGACTTGATCTGACAACTGCCGACTTGACAGTTAATGCACATTTTGCATCGTTCGAATGTAAATGTGTAAGATTCTCGGTTAATTATAAGATAATGTAGTAAAATGCTTCCATTGGTCCCTCGGCCCAGAAGTCCATGGCTTTGGAGGCACGGTTTTATTAAGATTTGAATTCCTTTTGATTTGTTATTTCGCTTTTACAAACCACAGGCACAATGTATGTTTTCTACAGATGGCTCGTAATCTTATACCAAAGTGTTTAGTGCAGAAGTTGGATTCAAGAGTGCCATCCTTCAGCCTATTTCTTGTGCCTAGGTTCTAATTGTAAATTGCACCTTTATATAACAAAGGACAAAAGGGCGGTATAAACAGGCTACATACCAGTATATTGGAGTGCAAGTTAGCGAAGCTTGTAACTACTAGTTCTTGATTTGTGTGTGGTGTTTTCATAGCTCTGTTTTAGTCAGGGGTGTTCATAGATTAAATTTAAACTCAACGATGTCCCTGGATCTTAGGTATGGAGTCTAGAATCCAAGCAAAGCGTAGTTTTGAGTTATGCGGCAAAACCTAAAAATTTTGCACGCTTTTGGTATATAGTTTGCTCATTTCTCTAAGGGTATGTTTAGTGGTTTCCCTTTTTTCCAGCCCTGGTAAACCTAATAAATAGTGAGAAACTCCTAACAAATTTGGACATCGGTGATTTGGTTAGAGTTATTTTGGCCGTTTTACGGTTTTTTTAAGTTCATAGACTCCAACTAAGTTAGGTTCCTAGGACCATTTCTACTAATGCAATCTCGTAGTGGTGCAAAAAGTAGTTGCCGTGAGATTTGTTAGGTTTAGATATCCAGATTTCGGCTATAAAATTTTGACACTGCGTTCTTAGGCTTTGATAATTAAAAATATCTGCAAAGTTAGATTTCCTCAGTTCAAAATCAGCGGGCCTCTCCTGACTTTTTACCGCTCTATCCACAATTTTGGGATAAAATATATCTAAACATTCGCGTTAACTTTTTAGGGGCGATAGGGCTCACCATTCCAGCTCTAGAAAGGGTATAACATAACTTTGATGTGAAACACCAGGTTTAGACAAGTTTAGCGCTGTTCTAGACGAGTCGACGAAGCATCGATCCGAAAGGTTATTCCAGCGCGATACTCAAAAATGGGGAACCATAACAGTCTTGCGGCAGAATTTCTCGAGAACAAGTTATAAAAAATTTTTTACATTAAAGTTTCATTTCAACCTTCGTAATTCTTCGAATTCCTTAATCTGGTAACATTTCAATGTTTAAATATTTCAATTTGCTTTCCAGTCAGCCTGATCATAACCATTGCAACTCAACATAATGCGGCATTGACTCATTTAATTCAGAACATGATTTGATTTTAGTGAATTTAGGCAAACTATGAGCAACTACGTGTCCGTTTAATTAACTTGGCGTATATACACAGCCTGAAACACCGAAACCAGCTGAGAACTAATAGACGCGTCCTTGTTTCTGATGTACAAACCAATTTATTCGTATAAAAACTATCTTCACTATCGCCCCTAGTGTTTCAATCGATGCAGAAGTGCGCACAGTATTTATCATGTTCTTCGTCCTATTCAATTTTTATTAAATTACTAGTGTGGATCGCTTTTGACAATGTTCACGCATTATTCGTTTACCCAAAAGCGCTACAGATTGTACACAGCCACACCGAAACCAGCTGAGAACTAATAGACGTGTACTTGTTTCTGATGTACAGACCAATTTATTCGTATAAAAACTATATATCTTCATTATTGCCCCTAGTGTTTCAATCCATGCAGAAGTGCGCACAGTATTTATCATGTTCAGTTTCTTCGTCCTAACTTTCATTCAATTTTTATTAAATTACTAGTGTGGATCGCTTTTGACAATGTTCACTCAGTAATCGTTTATTACAACCCAAAAGCGCTACAGATTGTACACAGCATTTTAACTGATATGCAAGAATTGAAAGTATAACATTACAAATAATTCCTGGTCTAAATTTTAACAATTCCACGATCATGAGAATGATTAAACGCACATATCCCAGTGTTTTCACGGAAACCTGGAGCCTTGAACCCAACGTATAGGTGTAACAGCCCGAAATTTCAGGGATTCAAATAAGGCATTCAAATAAGGAAAATCAAGGTCAAAATTGGGAAAAGGGGTGACGGGCGATCGGATACCGGTGGAGCGTGATTTGGGTACTATACTGTGTATCGTTCATTGTTGTTGTAAAAATAAAATTGTACTATGATTGTGATTTGTCATATTGTCACGCTCCACCCGCCCGAGGTGCACGGGGTGATTTTGGCACCACAACGGATTAATGGGATTCTCGACTTGTGGTATCCGGTCGGCCCCAAACGAATTTGTTGGCATAACATGTGGTTCTATAAAAATTGTGCTATTATTTTATATTGTGGAAGTACGGATGCGCAGTCGGATGGACCGGGGACATGGGGCCGAAGTGTTTACGATCCCACTTTTAGTATTGTTGATTAGGCGCCCTAAGGTCGATCGCGGTGCGCGTCCGTACTGGTATGATGACTATTATTGATCATGATATGTAGGCATTATGGATGGTATTTTAGGCTGCATGACGGGGCAGGTCAGGGCGTCGCGTGGAACTCCCAGCCAAAATTCATTTTTGCTACATTTCGGATTTCTAGGGCCTGTCCGGGCATGCAGTCACAGCTTAATCGAATCATAGAGTGAAAAGTAGCACCCAATTAAGAGGGGAGGAACTGGACTAAATTCGCGGAACTTCATTTTCAGGGAGTATACTAAAAGTTAAAATTTTTGTATTTTCAGGCAGCCAAGGCCAGGCGGGCCTAACTAATTGTTATAAGGGAACTATTAGGCTTATAACTTGTGGGTTCGGGTCAATTTATTTCCTACCCCTAAGTACTTACGGACATTCAACTAGGCGTTTAAACGCCCAATTTTCAAGGACTTAAATCTCAACCGAAATAACCAAAACTCCCCAATTTTTCAAGCTCGGTACCTCCACGGGGTCTTACCCTAACTGTCTCACCGAAAACCGGGGTCACCAAACTCGACCGGTCCGAGCAGGACCCAAATAACCCACCCGGGACACTAAAATTTTCCGTTCTTAGCTCACAAAACGGCCTCTAACAGGCCACCTATTGGTCCCACGTGTAAAATTGTATTTTTATCAGTAGGCGACCAGCCAGGGCGTGAACCTGGTCCCGCCCCCGGCCGCCTACTGTCTTCCGTTGACCTGCAGTCATTAAAAAACCGTTCAAACTTTAACGCATCGCTAGCGCTCTGAGCGCTCGTATATTTCTCGTCTTAAAATTGGTCGCGCCGACCAGCGCGAGGTTTTGTAGCAGCTGGCACTCTTCGGCCACTGTGTGCTGTGTCTGTTGTTTTTCCCGTGTTGTGACCAGCGGCAGCATTGTTTCGCATAGCAAGCCGAGTGCTAATGCCCAGTAGGGGTTGTAACCAGCGACTTTATCAGGCTTTCTTCGTTGTCAGCTACGTTATTTTTGTTTATATATATATGTTTATAACCAAAGCGTATGTAGAGACGGTTTAAATTTTAAATTTTAGCGGGATAGTAGAGACCAGTCATTTAGGAAAGAGGGGAAGAACCCAGGGTATAAAAGGAAAAGGTCCGACGCAGCGTCGGAGCCAGTCGAGTTTAGCGCAGACCAAGTGGTCTGCTTGTTTCTTTTGTAAGGCGGTTGTCGCCTTTTATTTTACGATTTTCAAAAGCTTGTTTTTCGCTCTTTGGTTTCATTTTTCCCAAGGGTGTCTCCCACTGTGTAGCACAGGACGGAGCCCCTTGGTGATCCGGCTGGCTTTCAAAATTGAGTAGCAAGAACTGCCCTTGCGGGTGCGGGAGTGTCCAAAGGATGCTCCATGCTCCCGTAAGTGCAGTCCCAGTAAATCAAGAGTTAGGTTGCTCGCAAAATTCAAATCTCGACTGGTTCCCCGCTCGCCGGGTCGCAAATTTTTGGTTTTAGACCCGGGGGGCGAAATTTATAGCTAGTGATGTGAACGGGGGAAGGGAATAAGGAAACACACGGAGAAGGGGGAAGGACATCGGGACACGGGAGGGGTAAGGTGTTTGACGTAAGGTGTTTTAATAGGAAACTAGTAGCGTGCTGACCTGGAGGCAGCCGCTAAGGCAAAAGTGGATTGAGCATCATTAAGAATTCGCGCTAGGCTCCCTGTTAAAAGTTCGAGCAATTGTTCCTGAGTATTTCCGTTGATCGTCCACCGACAATTTGGCACAAACCCAGTCTTCCAGGCCGTTTAGACACGGTAGAAGACTGTAATAATTTTCATTGATCAGTTTAGGATTCCGCCACAAATTGGCATCAAAAAAAAACGTTATGATTTTCAATCGATTTTACAGAGGACAATGGAGCTTCTTTTGTCTCATGCTCCGTCTGCGCCCGTTCTCGAAGTCATAGCTAGAGTCGAGTCTAAGTATAGGAACAGTACAAGGATGACTCCAGGTCACCCGCCTTAAAGACCCAATAATGGGAAAGAAGAGAGAGCGGTCCGCTCGAGACGGACGCAGTCATTTGCACGCGGGAAGCAATTCAAACGAAAATTTCAGAATGGAACCCCTGACGCTAGCCCCATAAATTCGAGCTTCAACTCTGAGATTTGTTTTCGTCTCAATGAAAATTCTATCGTCCGACCAAAAATTTAAGACGGGTCTCAGGCCGTTTAGACACGGTAGAGCACTCCGTCATGCAATTTTAACAATGTAACAGCTAACGATGGGTCGATGCGGTCGCTCCATAGGGAGTGACGCATCAGGACCTTTCGCGCGTTGTTGTCCCGTTTCTCACGGTTTTACAAATCTTCGATTCTAACCACGCAGGGGTATCCGAAGTGTTTTAAAGCTTAGATCACAACCAGTCTCTTTTGGTACTCATTCTGAGCAATTCGTTGAGGGTGCGGCAGCCCGTGCCCTGTCCATGCTGGCAAATGACTGCGGGCCTTCAGCTAAATTAAAGGCGCTCGGAGAGGAGCATGACCAAAACAGGAAACGAGACGGAGTCAGCTGCAGCATATAGGCAAGTCAAATTCTAAGGCAATTCTTGTGCTCGCACCCGTTAGTCGAGCGACGACCCTGAGAAGACTACAAAGTGAGTGTTTCCCTAGCCTTTTCTGTGAAAGAAATTTATAGGCGCGAGCCCAAACCGTTTTAGACACGGTGGGTTTCGATATAGCGCCGCCTTGTCATGTCAAACCAACAGCTCGAAAGGGCTTTATAAGGCAACAAATTTCGGGAGACGCGGCAGCGCATCCCTCTTTTGACGACGACCCGTATTTTAGGCTGACCCTAGCGCACGCAGAGTAGGTGACAAACTTTCATTGCAGGTAACCCGCAGCTGACGTCCGGTCTCATGACGTAGCACGAAATGGAGTACAAAGTGAGAAGAGGTTAATGATAGGAGAGTGTCCAATTCCCAGAGTTTCATATGCGAAGTCACCAAGCGGTCGGCAAGGAAAGTTCATTATTGCATCCTGTCAGGCGGGTAAGACGGACCATAGGGTACAAATTGTGGACGCAAGAAGAATCAATTTTTACGCGGGGTTCAACCAGGATTCACATCACCCGTGTGGTACTTAATCATATCACGGGGTGCCCTGCGAGGCACCCATGTATTCTGGTGTACATAATTCATCTTGATTACTCGAATGTAATAATTTGTCATTTATCCAAATAAAGTGTTAGCGTGTGAAACTTGTAATCGACGATATATGCGTAGGATAGGGATTCAGCCAGCGATCGACGGTCGTGAATCAGAAGAGAGCCTAAGGCTAAATTTCAAAGTTTAGGTAGTCCCGAAATTCCTGGTTAGGCTCGTTCAGGAGTAGG